>JAHPZR010020402.1:0-26769 GCA_019787425.1 Platygyra sinensis | reverse complement strand
GACGAGAACTGGTAACTTCATGATCATGGTTTTAAAGCAAACGCCTTGGAAATCACTACTGTACTTGAGAGCTGATGACACGCACTTGCTCAACGCCTACCTGTATATAGCAGACACTCCTTTATCTAAATGCTGTGAACTGTGAACCGTGAACTGTGAACGCCATTCAAACGCAACACTGTCAATTGCTCATGAATAATATATTACGTATTCGAAACTGGTTACACGCTTTAAGTTATAAGTTTTCAGTTAAAATCATTTGACAAAATATTTGCCAGAAACATTTCCTTTTTGTTAGCAGAAAGTACGAAATTTAATCATTCAAGGTTTACGCTTTTTAAGTTTTAGTGACTTACTCTATTGTCAAATACTCTCTATCTTCCCGTCCCCTGACCAGGAAACCAGTCTTATAAATTCCCTCTGTTAAAATTTATCTTTGTGCTGACATGGAAAAGTTTCGAGTTGGAGGCCAACCAGTAGATAAGTTCGGGAAATAAACAGTGTTTTAAAAATCTTAGTACAAGAATCTACCCAATTAATCTCCATCTTTATATTACCTCGTGCCCAGCCTTCGGGGGTTAATTTTCACACTGTGTTTTTATTTGCCTTAAATTAAAACACGTCTTTTTGACAGTCCATTATGCAAATAATAACAATAAAGAATATTAGATTACTGAAAAGGGAACAGAATGAGGCTTCGACCAACATTTCAAGTTTGCTAGCAAATTTATTTTTAAAACTGTATAACATACATCTGTTTCCATTCAAATCGTCCTCACGAGTTGCCGAGGTTACAGAACGTAATTAACATAATGATTATGGCACTAGGAACTGAGAAAGGTCTATCTCGGTTAAATAGAAAGCTATGTTTTGCTATCATAAAATCCTGCTACAAAACCATACACTTCAGAAGAATATGGAAAGAGCTCTTTTATTAGGGGTTTGTGCTTGAAACAGTGATCGAAAACTCCAAAAACTATCTCTTTTTTTTTTCTTTGAAACCTAAAATAAAGTTTAAAACCTTGCCTGCATGTTATTATTTTTCTGTCGTTTTAGTGCTTCTTTATTTCATTTGAGAGATTTAATTTTTGTCTTGGATTTGACGGGATGCCGAGTATTTTTCTTTCGTGCGGAGTAGTATATGAATTAAAGTGGGTTTAAGTGCTTTGTCATCTATGGAATTAAACATCTTTACAATTTGTTATTCCGTGTCTTTTATTATCGAGAACAGCTTTAATAATGCCTCTGCCGCCTACGTAATTAAAGGATATTTTAATTGCTGTTTTCATTAACAAACACCGCTAATAGCATTAAAAGTCCACTGTTTTCATTTTTGGATTTCTGCAAGTGATGTTTCAATCGTCTATTTTCTCTACAACTCGTATTATATTGTTTTATATTATGTTTATATTAGGAGCTTAAAGAGATAAGTTAATTTTCATTTAAAAATATTTTGCAGTATCTCCCGCCTGCTTGAAAAGCTCAGGGAGTGGAAATAATAATACTTCAGTCTTCCAATTATTTTCAAATTGGCGACGTCGAATTAAAAAGAGCCCAACCTCGCAATCGTGTTGTTTTGTTTGCCGTTTGGTATCCATAGAAATCTTGTGTTGACTGATTTTTTACTACCTTTACTACTTTAGTTCTTTCCTTATTTTAAATTATAAGGTGATTTTGACTTAATTACATCACTCCTTTAAATCAACAGTGCCACCCTCTTGGACACTCTTACAAAAAGAAGATACATTACGTCGAAAACGAATGTGTGCAAATCTTTAAAAATGCAAGCGAGATTTTCTGCCTCTCAATTTGCATTTGACGTGATTCATTTGAGACTCATACATTAAACCTTATCTAAAAACACTGCTATTTCATCTTTCTGCCATTATCTTTTACTCCTGCTCTTTGCAAATTAGCTCAAAAAGTCATTAGCAATATATCTCATCATCAGCTCAGAAAAATCTCTCTTTTAGCTTGACTGATCGAAGTTTGTTGTTTTGTGTTGCGGTCAGTGGAGTACGCGACTCTATGTGGAGTCTTTTATAACCTAAGACAAAAATCAGTTCATTTGTTTTTTTTTGCCGACAGGCGATATGTGATATTAAATAACGTTTTGAATTGGTTTGCTTTGCTCTCCCAATGAAAGAGAGTTTCCGAAAGCTAATTAGATCACGGGATACAACTGCGCTATTTTAAATTTGGTTCCCGTGTTTACAGTAATGCAGGTGGTTTCATCTCGTTTTGAAAGAAAGAAATAATTTATCCTGCAAGCTAAAAGTAAATCAGATTTAATGATTTTCTCCATGCTTTTACGAGCATTGAAGGTTAAATGACATCGTTGGAGCGGCAATCGTTAATCAAACTTTCCGGCTATTTGAAAACTGCCAGAGCGACATACTGGCTATGGCCACGTCTTGGTTTTTCATCGTTAGCTGGTTTCCTAGCGCTGTGGCAATATTTGGAAATGGTTTGATCATATTCATGATTATTTCAAAGACTTCACTACACACTTTACCAAACGGGTTCGTCATATCGCTCGCACTGGCCGATTGTGCTGTTGGACTTCTCTACTTTCCCATAACCTTCTTTTGTGGAAAACTCGCCTTTTGTGAAAATGGCTTCGGTTACGGGTACGACATAGCCGTACTAGCGATTTATTCTTCGGTTACTAACTTATGCGCTTTGTCAGTTGACCGCTACATCGCCATTGTCAAGCCCTTGAGATACATTGCATGGATGTCTTCGCGTCGAGCCGCCTTTCTCGTCGCTTTGGCTTGGGTTGTTCCTCTCGCGTTGGATTTCATTCCAGCCTTGTGTATGCGTTTGGGAAAATGCAACTTGACAAACAAAGCCCTCATCTCTAGCAAAATGATTCTTTTGGAGATTGTTCCCTGTCTGTTTTTGCTGATCATCACAGTACAGATCATGTTAACTGCTAGAAGGCACTGGTGGCAAAATGCCCGCCTCCGAGCTCAGTTGCGAATCAACCTCGCCGACCGCCGACGTTACAGAGAGGTTTCCACAGCAATGGTCATTATCACTGTACTAGTTGTATTCCTAGCTTGCTATTGCGTAGAGTTGTACAGTGTTGTTCGTTTTCTTTTGACTTCTTCGACACCAACTGAAGAAGTTGTTCACGTCATAACGTTTCTAATAATCGTTAATTCAGCAGCCAACCCGATAGCTTATGCCATGTTTAAGAGAGACATTCGCAAGGAACTTAGATTATTTTGCACACCTTCCAGGTCAGCCGATGTAACACAACATGCTAGCGCTGCAGTTTGATTATAATTACAATAATACTAAAATTACCTCTCTTTATGATATTCTAACTAAAATCCAACGTAATAGTAATTGTTCATTCGTCTGAAAGGAAAAACATTAAAGAAAAATTCGAAAGTTTCGTGAGGTTACTATCAACTGAGCGGGCACTGTGTGGTGTCTGATAGTACGCCTATGGGCACTTGCCTGATCAGTTCTAGAAGGTTCGAAGGTAACGTCAGAGATTCTCCCCTTTCAAGCCCTTACGTCGACAAAGCGTTTTGTGATTAAAGGAAGAAATTCTAAAAGGTCACAAAAATACAGTACGAAAAAAGTCAAGGCAAAAATTTAGGAAAAAGGTACGGAAAAAGGCTCCATTTACGGCTTTACTTGTTCTCCCAATTCAGGAAAAACGCGAGTTTTTGGTCTAGCAAATGTAAAGTAGGAAAAGACCAGTTCAATTAAAATCCTTTCAACAGAGTCCCTTCAGGCAATTAACCAAAATGTCTACCTATCTATAGTGAAGGAAACAGAACAATGATTAGAATTACTCAGTTACATTCTTGTCAAGGGAACAGCAAATACATCTACATTAGATAACCATTCATTATTAGCACAGCAGGAGGTCAGGAGTGGCGGGAAATTGGAGGCGGAGAGACAGTGGGCGTAATTAGTTTAGGAATGGTTCTTAGTTTTTTGAAACCTTGTATTGGCAACCTTGCAAATGGAAATCCCAAACACGGCCTACGTTCGCCTTTTGTGATGGGTCTTAATAGTTGTTTGTAATAACCTTTCGTGTTTATTTTTGGTAATTGTTACTTTTTTGGTATTGTTCTACCTTTGATTAAATACCATCAATTTAGGCCGTTCCTTCATCAGTTTTCACGGTGATGTTGATTTCACGACACCGCTCCCCTACATCAGCTCAACAGTGCCCACTTTGCAAAACACGAAACATCGTTTTTTAAACATCGAAAACGGCGTATAGAAATTTACATATGCGTGCGAGATTTCGTTGACTTAAATTTAGATTCGAAGCGACTAATATGTGGTGAACAAATTAAGATAAATCTAAAAACAAAGCTATTTTATATTTCTTCTATTGTCTTTCAACATTTGACTTTTCCAATGTACCTTATCTTATGTTGCCTTGCGCCTGTTCAGCCGATTAGCGGAGCTCCTGCGCATGAGCGACGAAGGCGGCTTTGCGGAGCCCCATATCTAAGTCAGTAAATTTGGTAACCCATCGATCTAAATATTGTGGTTGTCACTTGTCAGTTACCCTGCGAGCAGTTGGTTTCACCTACGCCAAACGAGAGAGAAACCACTGCGAGCAACCGTCTCCTTTTCCATCGAGCATGCGCGGGTTCGTCACGCCCCACGTGATGCAATTGATGTCAATTTCATTTGTCAATTTTAAAATTTCTCACTGGAACTGTTTCGGTACAAAAGAATGCAAATTTCTCGCCAAAAGCGCTGGCAAAAGAACGAACCAAACCTTCCTCGAAGTATTGTATATTTCTAGTTTGTGGTCTAAATATAAATCCTAAATTTAAGGCTTTCTTGCCCTCTCTCGAGCGGGAGAGCTGAGCTGGTCGTTGAAAACAACACTCCAAACAACAATTCGAAACAAGCGACTGGACGTCATCAAAATTGAAAACAGACGAGCACGCGAAACACGAGATACCAGCGATGTACAGCACAGCTTCAAAGAATTATGAAAGTCTTTCAACAACGTAGCCCAGATTTTCGCAGTGGACTTGGACTTTGATCGGTACATGGCGGGCTCACCTAAACGCAGCAGTTGTGTTGTTGAGCGCACGCGTTGCGAGCCTAAACTAGCTTTTAAACTAGTTTTACTAGTTCAAAGTTAATTTATTCGTCTATGGCGCTGGACGGCGGTTAATTCAAATTAACGAACGGTTGCTCGCAGTGGTATCTCTCTCGTTTGGCGTAGGAGAAACCAACTGCTCGCAGCGTACTTGTTTTTCCGTCCATCCGTCCGTCCGTCCGTCTTTCCATCCGTACGCTAAGCGCCCAATACCTTGAAAAATAAGATAGTAGACCATTACCATAGGCACATCTTTGATAGTTGACATCAGTACTATGTTAAATGTCAAAACAAGATATCGCGGTCATAGGTTTAGAGCTCATGGAGGTCACTTGTGTTTTCGGGTGTTTTTTTTTTTTGCTGACAGGCACTATTTTTCTACTGGTCCCGGTCCTGGGTCGCAATCCACGGACTGTATCTCTCGATGGATGCGTTTATTTCTCTTCCGAGTCTTGAAACTCATGTAAACTCCCTGTCCTGGAGATTCATTTCTAAACTGATCGTGGCTTTCATAGATACTTTCTCGGCCATTTCGAAACAGTACACTGAATACACTGGATATGTATGGAAAGTAAATCATATTTCTAATTTTATAAAGTACGAAAGTACGCATAGGCGCGCTGGCTGTAGGGGTGGGGGTGGGGCATAAGGGCAAGGCGCTGATGAGTCGGCCAAAAAATTTAAAAGGTAGGCTAAAATTTTCTGACGCTTACCTTGTCAAAACGGAGTTAAGGTCAAATGACACAGGGATCCAGCTTTTCTGTTTTAGAAGAGAAATATATCGTTTAAATGTGTATCGTGGAAATCCATGGGATGAATATTATTTCTATCAACAAAACAACGACAGAAAGATCAAAGCAAGCGAAGAGTTTTCTGCGGTGGCTTTGGAAAGAGCAGTTTGGATTGGCTACAAAAAGAACCCTTTAAAAATTTTCCTGAACTTTTCATACGAGGAGGAAATAACTCTTTCTTTTATAAGTTTCTGATTTACTAGGCTGAGGTCATAGAGTGTGCAAGGTTTCAAAATAACTATTTTTTGAATGATAACAGTTCATTAGACGCGAGAATTGCGAACGTTTTTGTTTTTACTGCCACTTGAATGCATGTGAACAACACGCACGCTTTCGGTCATTGTCTACCTTTTTCGGTCCATAAGGCGATGCCGTCATTCTCACAAAAAGATTGACCAATTACGAAATTTTACGACATGCTTAATGATTGCTGATCTTCGTTAGTTGTCCGCGTTGTATTTGCACTAATAGTTAGTGGTTCTTGTTTGGTGAGTAGCTCAACAAATTGAAGTGACCTATCTATAATATAAGCTTGAGCCACAAAATTGCTTTTCATTTCACATTTTAACGTCAATGAGACTGGACGTAGACAGTGCCCTTAAAGGGGCTACGTCACGGTATTTCGAGTTATTTCTACGATCGAGAAAATTACATTTAAATTGAAGGAAACCTGAACTGCAATAATACTTTAGGAAGATAGGAAAACACTAAAGAGATAATAATAAACCATAAAGGAACAAGGATGGTTAAGGATGGAGAAGATTGATACGGATATCAAACAAAAAAAAAAATGAAAAATTTAGGCTAAATTTTTCAAACCGTGACGGTGACGCAGAATGAAGTAGTGACAGCTGGCTGGATTGTGCTTTAGCTCAGTTCGAAGAGTAATAAACCGTAGTCCTTCGTTTATTGTTTGGTGTGTATTAAATTGTTCATCAAGACGAGTCAGTGAGAACACGGGACGTTCAACGTTTGCCCGAGCTTAGTTGAAGCAATTGTCCTGATGCCTTAACAGAGAGAATGCATCTTGTCGGAGTTAAATTTAGAAATTTAAATGTCTAATAAGATGACAGCGTAAACCGTCTAATCAAAGGCTGCAGCAACGGCTAATAACTTCAGGATCAGATTCAAACTTGGGCTGTACCACGCGAATCTATTTATAAAAGAAAGGTTTTACGCCTGTGCATAAAAGAAGGACATAATTTGGATGGAGACGAGAGATCGAAAAGTGAGAGTTTAATTTGTTTTCTTAAAATGAAGGAGAAGCCAAAAATAATTTATAAGCATTGATGTCAACCAAAAAAAATTCAATTACCTTCCTATATTGATTTAATTGTAAGTTTTCGAAAAGACCCACCATGCCCTGGTTGTGGGATTACTGGAGCGGCTTCAGTTTTTCTTTCATGATTGTTAATTGCATTTTATGGGCCACAAAAAAAATAACTGGTCTTTTGCAAACTTTACATAAAATGAGTAGCTATAAATTTGACAACGTTTTATTTCAGTGCAATACCTTTTTGGATCTTTTAGTATAGTTTCACCATTTTATCATTTTAATTATGAAACTTGATACGTATTTTTATCAAGTAACAAAAGGCATTATTATTGTTATTTCTTCAGCTGTGCCTGTTGGGCTGCTATATATATATATAAGATTTTATCAGATGCGTTCGTCTCAAGCGAGCGGGGTGTACTCTCGCTAGTTGACGTTCTTATGTCTTTTTCTTCTGGGATTTTTTGTTTTTCAGAATAGTTTTCACTTTCCACTCATTAATATCACAGTGAGAGTCCTATGTTGTATAAATAGATTACTTCATAGAAAGTGCTTTGTACGGATTTTTATTCACTCGTTGCAAAACTTAACTTTGCAACGAGTAAATAAAAATCCGTACAAAGCACTTCCTATGCTGTAATTTGTTTATTGCATATACTAGTATACCTAAATGGTAATAATGCTGCCGAAGGGGAGAACAACTTTAAGTATGCTAACAGTTATCCTATGAACTGAACTGTGAAGAATTCACCTGCACAAGATATTTGAATCGTTTGATAGGTAATCAATTGAAATTGTTATTGGGTTGGGTGCTTTGTGGGAGTGAATAGATATTGCGTGCAAGTGCCCTTTTCTTCACCAGAATTTGAACTTAATACACGTTTTGCGAGCAGAAATTTGACCCTGAATTAATAAAGGAAAGGCAAATTTTTACATCAGTCAAGTTAATTGTCGCGAAGTGAGCGTAACAAGCGAGCAGCAACATAATCAGGATTTAGAATTAAAAGAATATGTAAAAGGCAGGACGAATTCTCGAATTCATGACTTTTTACCAGAATGCATTGCATTTACCCAGAGTGCATTGTGCCACGAACAACACGAGGATGTCGCGTGGATCCCGATGAGAATTAATTTTTGCTCTGATTTACTTGTAAAACGATGTGCAGGAGATGTTATTGACTTTCACAACTATGTCGTTTCTTAGCAGTCTCGCCTCCGTGGTCGAATTCTATCAGATGCAGAGAAATCATCGTTACTAAAACTTGTAGAATAATTAAAACAAACGGAAAGTGTAGAACACACTTATTTCATATATGCTACGATCTACACCTTTTCATCCGAACATGAATTCAAACTTAAGTCTTAGCATTTTCACATGTCCGGCAATGCCGGACGCATCTTCGACAATGTCAACACTTTAGAGACATTTAATGCGTACCGGTACAGAATTTGTAAGTGAGATTTCTGCTGCTACAATTTTCACATCTTTCAATTTCCACATCTTTCGATTTCCATCCTTTTGATTTTCTGGTAAAGGGGAGGTAGATGTGAATCGTATGTGTATGTGCTTTACTGTCTCGATCCCTTGTCACGGTATCCGGTCATCTCGCCACCAGGGAGTTTCGCCACCAAGAAACCATCTCGCCACCAACCAACACGCCACCAAGAAACCATCTCGCCACCAACCAACTCGCCGCCAGGTAAAGTAGTCGAGGTGAATTAGCTGTTCGAACGAGAGTAAAGTAGTCGAGATGGAAAAGCTGTTCAGACGAAGTTCGTTTGATTGTCTCTATGCAAATTACATGTTGTAGGTGACGTGATTTGATAAATATTCCCTTGTCTTGGGCGAGCGACATTAAATGCGCGTGTACTCTTTTTTTGTGGCATGGTTTTGAAAACAACACAAGTCACGCTCTTGTTTTTTTTTTTTTACTTTCTTGTTGTGATTGTGCAGTAGTCTTTGCATTGCCTTCGTAGCTGATTTTTTATTTATTAATTAATTAATTTATTTATTTTGGAGTCGTTTAAAATATGAGACACAATTAACTAAGCTTTTTATACAAAGTAAGCTGATATCTTTCGACGTAATTCGAACTGTGTGAGTGTTTTACACAACTAAACAAGGTAGAACGAATTTCAGTCTCTTCGGCTTGTGGTTCAATGTTATTAGATTATTGGTAATCCGTAATCTTTGGATCGGTAACCGTTGTCACACCTCGCCATCGATTCGTCATGATGCATGAAGTTGATGCATACAATTTACACACCACAATTTGATACTACTTTAAGAAACAAGCAAGCACATGGTTCACTGCGCATCTTAAATCATCCATTGGCGCATAACCAGAATTCCTTGCGCCATATCACTGCGCATCCTAAAATATTTTCGTTCGCGCATAACCACAATTCCTTGCGCATACCACTGCGCATCCTAAATCTCCCATTTTGCGCATAACCACAATTCCTTGTGTTTGGTAAGAAAAAGTGATTGCAAGCCCCTATAATGTAATCTTCTGCTGATTAGAGAGCTGCCTCGCTCGTTCGCTTCAGGCTCACTCGCTGCGGCAGCAATAACGAGAATTAAGAAAAACAAATCCCCTTTCCAGTCCAGATACAGGCGTACAACGAGCCTACACAAGCTTAAATATAATAGGGGAGAATTCGTAAATAAATAGTGAGAAATCCTTTCGTTTGTCCATAATTACTGTCAGATTCAATCATGTCATGACGACGTTTCGCGCTGTGCAAAGACAAATTCGGACTCTGTTGACTTACACTGTTTAAATTTGAATGTTCCTCCTTGAATGTTGTTGGCTTTCTGATGTTAAATTTACTTCCTCGGTTTCTTGAATGGCCATTGATTCTCAAACTAAAGTTCTAGTGCTCAAGATATTCCATTCCTGTTTTTCCGAAAGTGAAGTAAAACGGGAACCGAAGCCATGTTATCAAGACACAAACTTCAAGCGGACGCTGATTTCAAGCCCGCGATTTTCGGAAGCCATCAGGGTCCATGCACGGTTCGTCCACTCATTATTTTTAATTTTAGAATCTATATTCAACAACAGTAAAAGCCAATGTGGTGTCTAATTTCAATTTTTATTCCACATTCTCCCAATGCAGAGCCTTGTTTTACTTGAGACACATATCAAAACCACTTTATCTGATTAATGTGAATAAGAAAAACGACAAAATTGACAAAAATTGCCTAAATTTAAGAAATAATCATTACTTTACTTTTGCACTATGACAATAAGCGAAAAACAGAATCAACTTCTGTTTTATCGTTTTTCGTTTTATGTGCAAATTTAAACAGATAAACGAAAACTACAATCGACATCCGTTTTATCGTTTTCTGTTTTTTTTGTGCAAACTTAAACAAATAAACGAAAAACAAAGATCAACTTTCGTTTTATCGTTTTCTGTTTTTTTGTGCAAACTTAAGCAAATAAACGAAAAACAAAAATCAACTTTCGTTTTATCGTTTTCTATTTTTTTGTGGAAACAAACAAATAAACGAAAAACAAAAATCAACTTTCGTTTTATCGTTTGCTATTTTTTGTGCAAACTTAAACAAATAAAGGAAAAACAAAAATCAACTTTCGTTTTATCGCTTTCTGTTTTCTTGTGCAAACTTAAACAAATAAACGAAAAAAAAAATCAACTTTCGTTTTATCGTTTTCTATTTCTTTGTGCAAACAAACAAATAAACGAAAAACAAAATTCAACTTCCGTTTTATCGTTTTCTGTTTCTTTGCGCAAACTTAAACAAATATAAACGAAAAACAAAATACCAACTTCCGTTTTATTGTTTTCCGTGTTTTGCCCAAGCTAAATCAAGTAAACAAAAAAAACAAAAATCAATTTCCGTTTTATCATTGTCGTTCTTTGTCTAAACTAAAGCAAATAAACGCAAAACAAAAATCGACTTCGGTTTTATCCTATACCTTTGGGGTATAGGGGGAGTCCTGTAGACTGGAGGGGTTGAAGCTCATTTGCAATTTTAGCGGGAAATCTTGACCTGTGATATAAGCCCTCTTATTTTCAGCTCGTAAGTCGCTGTCGCTGATTAGCTAATTAAAGCCATGCGTTTGTGCAGCACTTCGCAAAGCTTTGAGCAGGGCACTTGGACCTCGTGAGGACATAGGTAACCCAGGCTCACTGTGCGTAACACTTGACACAACACGGGTAAATTATAGAGAACATACGAGGCGAAGTTTAGGTCTGAAAATTCGCTAGAAAATGGAAATAAAAATCGATGAAACTTATCATGTTGCGAGTTGTTGTTGTCCTTAATACATACACGTAGTTTTGGAGAAAAATAGTCTTCATCACCTTTCCTTCATAGTAAAGTGGCCAGGTAGGAGGCTGACGCCAAAATCGGGCTCCGATCGACCTAAAACAAGCACGATTTTTTCGCGAAAATCGAGTTCAGTCGCTAAATAAACACGCCAGACTCGTGGAACATGAATTTCTCTAAACCATGAATCCACTGAAGCATCTCCAGCTACCGAAGCGAAGTCACCAGGCTCCGTAGAACTTGTAAGTTAACCTACTAAAATGGCGGCCCGAAACCGTTCAAAAATGAAACAATTCAAAAATGGCGCTGCGCCTGGTGACGCGTATAATAATTCCCCATGCAGGGAATGGAGACCCAGATTGCTCAAAGACAAAACTCACCGTTCGACTACACCCTCGGAATATTTTCCGTCTTGATGTGTGATTAGCTCTTGGGGAAGATGGGATTTTGGAAAATATTTCCGAGGGTGGTGGGTTGACTCTTTTGAGTGATTGACCCACTCTGTTTACTCCTACTCGCAAACCTCTTGAATGTCTGAGGTGACCTGTCATCATCTTTCTTCCATACGTAGAACCAACCTTGTGCGAAACATGATGAAAGTGTGTCAAGGTAATACCTTCCGTATTTAAAGTGCCCCTAACCCTTAATTTTTTTTATTAGCCGCTAAAAAGGTCCTTTCTGTTCTGATCACATTGGAGAAAAAATTATAGTCCTACGATTTTTCCTCAATTTTCTGTGATTTTTTACAATTCGAAAAATACGCGCCAGTCATCACAACTTCAAACATTTGTAGTTTCGGGAGGATTTGATGGATTTACTCAATTCTCTTTTTAATCTTCACCAAATTATGTGTTCTTTTTGAAAATAAAAAGGAAAAAATTGAGGCTAGGGGCACTTTAACCTTACTTCAGTTTTGCGCGCGGAAAGATCACTTAGGGCCCGTATGCAGTAGGCTGAAAACAATTTTTTGGTGCTAGTGCCAAAATTCGATCAATACAAATTTTGTCTTCGCTAAATTCTGTAAATTTTTAATTTGGTAATCGTGTGCGCACTTAAAAAAACTGTGGCAAAGTTTTGAACAACCAAAAGTTGTAAATCACGTTGAAATCCTATGTCCTACATGTTGGCAGTTTGGTTATCACGTAAAGATGAAATGTTTCACTAGTGGGTTTCTGCCTTGATTTAATGTTTGAAAAGCAACACCAAATCTATTTGATTGACAGTGTCTTTCAAACTAAGGCGTGCAAATTAAAAGGTGATTTTTTTACGCTTGATAACAAATTGTCCCGCTCCGAGGGGGAACGATGGAGCTTTTGAAGATTGTTGCGGCTGGTAAAATTTGGTGAGAACAAAAATCAACGTTGGCATTTGTATAAGCTATCCAGCGCGCACGGTCCTCAGTGAAGCTCGGCAGTTTTTGATGAGCAGGAGTGTAAATTTATCTCTAATTATGGCAATTGTTGAAAATTACTTCTGGGTGTTTTTCCCCACGGAAAAATGCACTGGATACAGCACAGAGATTTACCTCGGCAACAGCTGAGGAAACAACAGCATCAAGGTCTGCTGTGGATAAGCGTCTATCTCGACTGCGAATGCTGTGTTGTGCGCAAAATCTTCTGACACTTCTCTCCGATAATCCATCAACTCCAGGGTAGGCCTGTCGCAGTAGGATGCTTACTTCCTTGTGGCTTTTCTTGTCATTTTCCACAAGTTTGCGAAGATACCTATCGACACCGAGACTTGCGATCGCCATTTTAGATCAAAAATTCCCACCAAAACGATAACACACGCATATATTCAGTGCTTAAAGCTGCTGACCAGTAACACAGTACAAATCTTCCTGCAACTTACGGATGGGTCCAGGGAGAGGCCTTATCCTACCACTCGACCCCATTTACCCCATGCCCCAAAAAGGAAAAGTGACATAACGGAAGTTGATTTTTTATTTGGTTTAGTTTTGGCAAAACAAAAAACAGAAAATGATAAAACGGAAATTGCTTTTTGCTTTTTCGTTTATTTGTTTTAGTTTGCAGAAAACAGAAAACGATAAAACGAAAGCGATTTTTTGTTTTTCGTTTATTTGTTTAAGTTTGCACAAAAAAAACAGAAAACGATAAAACGAAAGTTGATTTTTGTTTTTCCTTTATTTGTTTAAGTTTGCACAAAAAGACAGAAAACGATAAAACAGAAATTGCTTTTTGCTTTTTCGTTTATTTGTTTTAGTTTGCGGAAAACAGAAAACGATAAGACGGAAGTTGATTTTTGTTTTTCGTTTATTTGCTTAAGTTTGCACAAAAAAACAGAAAACGATAAAACGAAAGTTGATCTTTGTTTTTCGTTTATTTGTTTAAGGTATCAGCCAGGGTTCAAAATGTGAATTTTCGAAATTTTGATTTCGAGACGTGCTGATAGAACTTTTCAAGAGCTTTCTTTTCAAAAAAAATCCACCAAAAAATATTGCTTCGTTGCAAAGTTATTGGACGATGAAGTTTGCTACACGTTAATTGTTTTAATTACCCGTTGACAAGTCCTGTCATTCTGGATTAAGTTGTATGTCAACACGTCACGAAACAAACCGCAAGGTACAGTGGTGTCATTTTATCACGCAATACATGCCACAAGATTGATTCAAATGCCTGCGAAAAAAAAAAAGAGAGGTCGTGCCCGTTTTCGTCTGCAACGGCAAGGCTGAAGAAGGGGAAAAATTGTTTAGCTCTGATTGGGCTCAAAAATTAGCGGAGAGCGATAAAGGTTCTTACTTTGACCAAGAGCAATGGCTAAAGGAGTTGAATGAGCAGCCAAGCGCCGAATACGACCCGTCGATTTCCTCGTCGATTTCTTCGTCAACATGTAGTGCAAGCTGATCAAAAATTACGTTTGAATGGGTAATACTGACCAGCAGCGCGTGTGCCCAGTTGCAGTAGTGAAGGTAGCGGTTCCGGCGGGGAGATTTCCCTCGTTTTAGTTTGTCAAGAACGCTAACCTCCAAAGAATTTGCAAAATGATTGCCGCCATAACTGAAATAGAAAATAGGTATATGATGGCCTAAATAGAAGTCGAATTAGTGCCTAATGGGAACGAGCGCGAGTTTGAAATAAGCTTAAAACTATGTCACAGCTCGTGCAAATGCCCGCGTCGTAAAATATTACTGTTTACATAAATACAAGATGTCTTGCTCAATTTATTCACGTTACGGATGTCTGAGAAATTTTTAAGAAGTCTTTCTTAACAAGTCTCATCTCTTCCAGCATTCTTTCTCTGGCGTCATTTGACTGACTTTCCGAGGCGGCTTGACATGGAGTTACAGTCGCCGTTTGGTCCTCGGTTTCTTTTGCCTTGGGCAGCGCTTTTGATGACTTTCTCCTCGCTTTTGGCATGTCGATGAACCCAACTGTTATCTTGCGAAGAAGATTAAATTAGAAACGTTCGAGATTGCGGCAAGATCTGTATACGTGGAACGATAATTTTGAATTAACTAAACCTCTGATACTTGTGATTTGCATCCGACCGGAAAATGCAGTATATTCCCGCCACGTCCCGCGTAAAGAGTTGGCCTGCTGCATATCACCTGTCAAACGCCTATTGTTATTGCAAGATGATCCCTCTCTGGTAAACATCAAAATGGCTGATTAGGTGTTATAATCCTGTTGCGGTAAGATGCCGCAAAAAAATCTATTTTTCTTGTTTTCTCGGAACGAAAATTTTGGAAAGTTGAGCGTACGTTTTTAACTCCAAGTCGCCAGCCCCTGAACGGATTTAGCTGAAATTTGGCCAGCTTATTGTCAGATAGTTTTTCTCGAAAACCGTGTCGGCGATTTTTGTTTTCTTTTTCCGTTTTTGAATAATCGTCATTTTTTCAAAGGAAGTGCTGATGATTTGTCTCCTCTGACTTTATCCTATTGTCACAAAAGAACAAATGCACGTATCAAAAATCGCCGACACGGTTTTTTAGTAGAGCGTGTCAAGAAGCAAATGGGATGTTTATCGTTCGCTTCCGCTCATTCTTAGCGGGACTGGAGTTGAATTTACCCAGACATATGCTTTCGCGAAAAACGTCTCAATTACGCTATCTCTTACGATTTTGAGATTTTTAAAGGAATGAGCCATAAAGTGGAACTATTAAGCTTTCAGAAAATGTATGGTTTGTTGGGGTTTATAAGAGAAATGAAAGCGCTACAGGGATCCGCGCGCGGACGGTCCTGAACCCTGGCTGATACCTTAAGTTTGCACAAAAAAACAGAAAACGATAAAACGGATGTCGATTGTAGTTTTCGTTTATCTGTTTAAATTTGCACATAAAACGAAAAACGATAAAACAGAAGTTGATTCTGTTTTTCGCTTATTGTCATAGTGCAAAAGTAAAGTAATGTTTATTTCTTAAATTTAGGCAATTTTTGTCAATTTTGTCGTTTTTCTTATTCACATTAATCAGATAAAGTGGTTTTGATTTAAAAAATAATAAAACGATATGTGTCTCAAGTAAAATAAGGCTCTGCATTGGGAGAATGTTGAATAAAAATTGAAATTAGACACCACATTGGCTTTTACTGTTGTTGAATATAGATTCTAAAATTAAAAATAATGAGTGGACGAACCGTGCACGGACCCATCAGAGTGCTTAACTCTGATTGGCTAAGTGATTCTATCATGAACGGTGATTGGTTATATTTTTCACATGTGAAGAACACTATACGCAAACCTGATTGGACGTATCGCTTTTTTCACAGGTGAATATATAGCACATATAGAATTCTATTTGCAAGGTTTATTGCCTAAAATTCTCGCTATATATACATTAAAGAAAGTGGGTGTCTGAACGGAAAACACTTGAGCTTTCCACGTGATAACGAGGTGAAAATGATTTACAAAAGCTTTCTGTTCTTGGTTCCTACAAAGTCGACAAACACTAACTTAATCTAAAAAAAAACTAAGCCAATTAAATAGTCGCGGTTTTTAGCAAACACAAAAGAGAGGAGTTAATTAAGACTCAACATAAAGCTGCTGTCACGGCACCATGGGTCGGCGGAAAACACTATTTATTTTACTGTTTCCAGTTCACCTTTTCACAATCTTTTTTCTGGAGCCATTTCAAAGATAATAAGCTAATAAATTTGCGTTCTTTTTGATTTTGTTTTATTTTAACTCTGCATAGCTCATTTATATAGACTTTTCACTAACTGATTTATTGGCAGTTGCGTTCTCCAGCTATTTAAACGTTTTCTTCATATTTGCTTCTATAATGCCGATCTTGTAAATGCATGTCATTTTATATTGCATTGAAAGCGGAATTACCCTCTTAACTTCTCTACCTTAAAAGACAGCATTACAATGAATGCGTGTACCTTAGGGCCAACCATTTCGCTACGACATGGGAAAGCGGACTTTGAAAAATCGGAAAAATTAAAAAGGAATTCGAAATGCAATTTTCGTTTTTCGTTTTCCTATTACATTGAAAAAGAACTCAGCTGAACTTCTATTTTGGTTTTTTGCTTCCGACAACCTTTGATAACAGAATTCTAATTGTCATCTCCGATTTTCATTTTTCGTTTTCGTAAGACATTGAAAAAACGCAGTTTGATCCTCGATTTTTGTTTTTGGAACATTTGGTTTATATGGCACCTTGTGCTGCGATCGATCCAAACGCATCTGATATTATTTTCTTGACACCATGATAGTGGCAAAACCTCTTTACACTTCTCAGACTACAGCCCGTTAGATTCGGGTAACGGTTCTTGATTATCTCGAGAAGGTCTTCATAGCTATTATTTTCGTCAATGAGAAAACGCCGGACAAAGACGTCATGAAGGATATTTTCTAAGGAAGCCATCTTGTTTATTATTCCCGCCAGGTGATAACAATGTGCAAAATGATCGACCGAGAAACTTCCCGTCTTGGCGTCCCACTCAGTCAACAAACCATTTAGATGTTAACAAGGAAAAATATTCGGTAAAAAAGACAAAAAAAAGAAAAGTGAAATGACCAAGCTACCTAAATCCCCTTTCCACAAACAGAAGGCGTAATACTATACAGCAATAAAAAAAAAAAAAGCAGAAGAAGAGAAAAAAAAGGACTAATAAAATTTTGTTTCTGGGCCTGGCTACTAGTGAAGCAAAAGCAATGAGCCATCAAGACTACTTCAGAAACAGTTGGCAAACAAATGAGCTCGGCAGGTAGCAAAAACGAGGTTTTCTTGAGCATGAAAGTAAGTCTTCCAAGAAAGAGACTGCTGGCAATATTAATCATTACATATGAGTTTTAAGATTGATTCTGTTTAGAATTAGGCTCAGACTTGTCTGTTGAACACCATGGTTTGTTCTCTAGGGAAGCTTGCTGCGCCCGAACAGCTAATGAAAAAAGGAGAGAGAGAGAGTGCTTAATTTGTTTTAATAAAACATTGACAAAGCTAGGAAAAAATATTTTACCTAGATGTGGCTGAAGAATGAGAATCGGTCGGACTTTACCAGTCAATATCGTATTGAAGTTTTCACCCATTCTATAGCTTCCAAATTAAGAAAGTCGCTAAATACTATTCATGTACTACATTGCTTGCTAATCATCAAGAAATTAAATAGTTTATGAAATAACTGCCAATGATGGAAAGGGCACAGTCCAAAGAATGCCGTTTGGATACCGGTCTGTGAAGTTTATCGAGCGTACAAGAATTACACATAATACATGCAATATTGAAATAATTATTATTAATGCGGCTGAAAACGTCCAAATAGAGTTTGTAGAATAACTCAGTACAAAATGATGGCAAAGTCAGTGTCCAAAGAAAGGTTTAAAACCGTTCTGCAAAGTTTCTTCAAGCCATCAATTTACATCATTGAATCAAATAAAAAGCAGGTTAAATTAATGTTTTTTTCTTACGAATTTTAGGTGGACTGAACCTCTCTACTGCACATAAGTATCATCAGAAACAGTGTAGGTCAAAATTATTTATCTGAGGAGAGCCCTAAATTCTTTGCGATACTTTCTGCTGAAAATAAAACAGATACAAGGATTTGTGGCACAATTTCCCATAGCCATGAAATTGACAATAAAGGACAAGTATCGGAAGGCACAATTCAGCCATATGATGGTGTCCGTAAACGAGACGACAATTATCCAGATAGCCAGGGGAAGCCAGCTCATTGCAAACCCTATCACAATAGCAATGGCCATCTTTAACACATTTCGTTCCCTTTGCTGGCGTTGTTGTACAGCGTTGGCCATTTGTTCGCCTGGAATCTTCGCATTCTGTGACTTGAGCTTCAGATAGGTGATAATGTAAAGTATGGTTATCAACACCAGCGGGATAAACATGAATACAATTGTGTATGACAAGAGGTAATTCTCATGGGATGAGGACCCTCCAAAAGCTTCATTCCAACGCCGTTTACAAACCAGTTTTTCTGGATATCCAACAAGATTGTATGCTAAGAGCTTTGGGGAGTTAACAGCTATCGCGGCAATCCAAGAGGCAATAATGATGAACAGGCACATCTTTGAACGGATGAGTGGAGAACGGAGAGGAAATACTACAGCCCCAAATCGATCCACTGCTATCAAAACCAGGCTTTGTATAGACACGAGAACGGAAACATCTTTCAAAAAAGGAACCAGCTTACAGAAGGCCTGGCCAAGAGGACCGCCTATCAGCCAGGAGTGTATATAAAGCTTTTGCATCCCTCTAGGGATCCAGATAATCGGAACCAGCAGATCAGACATGGCCATGTTTACTATGAAAAAATTGATGGAGTTTCTCATGGTTTTCGTCTTGTAGACAATTATTCCGATGACGATGTTCCCAGCCAAAGAAACAATGAAGACCAGGCAGTAAGCAAAGGTCATTCCAATTTTTTCTGCTGTAGGAATGAAGCAGTTGGATGGCTGTGTTTCATTCATCGTTGTATTCACGTTGTCCGACATTGCTGTTCAGTTTCTTATCCCGCTCCAAAAGATGGCTAAACGAGCACAATAGATTATTACTTGTCGCTGCTCTCTTCAGTGCGCAAAAATCGTCCAGGACGAGCGCCATATGTCGTGAAGGTACATGTAGGACGCGCTTGGCATTAAGTATAGTACGGGAAGAAAAAGTTTCGTCTGTTCATGCTTCGATCGGGTATACGAAATGCAAACGTCAGTCTGAATAATTTCCCGTTTTTTTTTTTTTGTTTTCGTTCTTGACCTCGACGTCTATATTTGGAGTCATGATTGACAACCGTTGCTTTATTTTTTCGAAATTTGGGAAAATCGGTCGTTTTTGATGTATTTTTTACTGATTTTAGCATTTTTGAGAAAGCACAATTGAGGGGTCTCAAAATAAGACAAAAAAAAGGCGTGTTGACAGATATTGATCCCTCGAGTAAACAATTTTCGACAAATGTGGTCGTAACATGACCCGGCCCATGTCTTAACATCAATTAAACTGGAAGCAGACGGTTACCTGGCAGCTGGCTGGATTGTTTTTGTGATCTGTTCCAGGCATGATAAACAGCCCTTTAAAGCTGATTTCCAGTCCGTACTGCGCACTCTCGAGAGTTTGTTTACGACTTTTGTTTTGTTTCATGTAAGACGTCACAAAATGTAGCATTTCGCATCTACTTACATGAAGTAAATTCAAACTTTCATGTCAACCGCCATTTTCGACGCGAAGCTTTATGCTTCATTCTTCCTGATATATCACTTGATGAAAAACTTCACAGCTGTAAAAATCAATGAAGCTGTTGGAAAAAGAGTTTGAAAGGTCTCAAAGATAAGGTATGTGATTCTTAACGAATAACATCGATTCGCATTCCATCGAGTGAGCCG
This sequence comes from Platygyra sinensis, assembly GCA_019787425.1. NCBI lineage: Eukaryota > Metazoa > Cnidaria > Anthozoa > Scleractinia > Merulinidae > Platygyra > Platygyra sinensis. The sequence continues at coordinate 6,523 of JAHPZR010020402.1, read as the reverse complement.
TTTGTAATGTTTATAAACATTAGGTTCTGAGACTGCGCAGTACGGACTGGAAATCATCTTCCTATTATTGTTTGGTGGTGCATCAAATTTACCGTCAAAAACAGTCAGTGAGAGCACAAGATGTTCAACGATAGAAGCTGAACTCAACAATGCCTTGTTACCTTGTCAGAGAATGCATCTTGTCAGAGATTTAACTAAGACATTTTAATGTCAAATATAATTACAGCGTAAACCACCTAATCAAATACTGCCGCGCAAATGCGATGGGAATTTATTCTCGAGTATCCAAGTCATTCTTTCTGAGCATGTTAGTCAGTCTTTTAACATCAAGACTCCTCCTTGTGTATCGCATATGATTTAAACAACGGCGAACAACTTCAAGATCAGGTTCAAATTTGGGTTATAGCACATGAGAATCAGTTTCTTTAAGAAACGTGGTTGCACCTGTGTATAACCAAAAAGGCATTTCATGCCAACTCGTGATATTTATGCATCAGTCAATTCCAGCAGTGCCCATCCCCCCCGGGCCAACCCCCGGGCATTAGCATTTTTTATAAAAAATTGGACAAATTCCCCGGGGTGGGGACACATGAGCTGTCTAAATGGCCTGGGGTGGGGACGAAGAAAAAGGGCAAATGCCCCGCCCCCGAGATCGTCGCCTTCCAACACTTGTGCAGTTTTCTATTTAACTAGTGAATAAAACGGTCAAGTGTTCAGTATTTTAATGAATGGTATTTAAGACTTCAAGGACAACAGTACGTGCTAGTTAAATCTGATTATATTTATTTCTTTATATTTTGTTTTTAACAAAATTGCTAATTCTTTTTATATTTTTGTTTTTCACCTGGTCGCTGCAAAGAATCAAGACATTTTAAATGAAGATGCATCGCATTTTAAGATCACAAGATCTGTGTTTAAGATAGCATCAGTTGAATTCGCGAACCTTCAGTATTTTACTTCCACTTTCATGAATTTAAAAATTGTTAGGCTAGTTTTGAATGCGAAATGCGAAATATTCATTCACGCAGTGTTCACGTCAGTCATTGTTTGTGATAAACAAAATATAGTTCACCATGACACTTTTATTTATATGTTTACAGGTAATGAAATTTCTAAACTTAAGAAAACATACCTTTAAAAACATCGACAGGTTTTTTAGTCCCTGACGGACAAGCCAGTCTTTGACAAAGGCCTCGCTCTTCCCTTAAAACTCATTCATCTTTCAAAAACACGTGTGTCAAATGCCCGGAGGTAGCCCCTGGGTCTGCTAATGCCCGTCCTCGGGTCGCGATAAAATTTGCTAATGCCCCACCCCGGGGTTGACAACGTGAGCAAATGCCCCGCGGTTGCCCCCCGGGGGGGGGGGGGGGGATGGGCACCGTTGGAATTGACTGATGCATTAAATAGGGCGTGTCTCATGTTATATTTAGCAATTATTGAATGAGGTTGAGTAGGATATAAAAAAATACTGTAAATCATATAAGGGAGGGTGTTATCCACCATAGAGGCCGAAGGCCGAGGTGGATAACACTCTCCGAGATAACACTGTCCGTTTTTTTAAAAATAAATCTTTGTTCTAGAGTTTTGCATGCGGCTTTCCGTGCTTCCTTGGTGTAGGAAGAGGCCGCAGACTGCCATATGTTGCTAAGAATGACTGGGGAGATTAAAGCCGGGGTCTCGCGACCGGTTTAGATGCGTTTTTGTCGTCTTTAACTACGTCACGAAAGTATTCTTGGAATCGGTCGCCTAGTCGTCTACCTGTTTCGCCGATGCATATTATTTTGCAAAGAGTACACACTATGCAGTAGGTGACATTCGCTGAGGTAGAGGTGAAATGATCAGTGATCTTGATGGATCGCTTGTATCCCGATATTTTTTCAACGTTGCGAACGAAAGGATATGTTTTGCATCGTGCGCGTGCGCATATAAAGGTTCCCGTTTGATTATTTGTTTGGAATGTACTTCTGATTAAAAAGCTACCTTTGTTTTTGTGGAAGGAAAAAGTTAGAAAGTGCGAACGATGTAGTCGTGCCTTCAAGCGGCTGTTCCCTCAAGAGTTCAATTCACCATTGAGCAAAACTGAAACCCAGGCATATAACAGAAATAATTCACTGGAGGCTGCCAAATATCCGCTATGTATAGATCGTTTTTAATGTCACGAAATAAAAAACTATCCAGTGCAAAAAGCTACGAAATTGTGATGCTATATAGGATAAAGAAATAAGACATTTGTCCGAGTACCAGGCCTGTGCGTTTCCCCAAACTTCAGATATGCGTCGAAATGTTTCGCAGAAATTTACAGAGCCCAGAGCCATGGATTTTCAGCCAGTAGCTTCAATATTACTCCTCCATAGCTGAAAAAGAACTCACGCATGCAAATTGAAACTACATGCACATTATTGGCTAACTAGAGTACACGTGCTCATAACTAAACATATGTTTATTGAGGCATAAGAAATCATTATAACACATGCATGATATATATATTATTTCTTTAAGATAAATTCAGAGCTATATTTAATTATTACGTTTAAATCTGAAAATCAAAAATAATTAAAATCCTTATTTATTTATAGCAATATAATTTCTATTAAACCTTATATTTTATCGAAGACTGGAATCATGCAAAAGAACATGCAAATGACTGGCAAGGATAAATTTTCTCCATAAAATCTTAATTTAAATTGTGTTTCAGATTGTGATCGTCATAAAATGTGTAATGTTACATGAACATTTTCTTAATTTTTTTTTTTCACATTGTAATACAGTGTAGGTGGCCCAGACCTATTTACTTCAATGTGTGGTATAATTATTAATCTTATGAAAATTTATAAAGTTTTAACCCTAATAAAATCTGTATTATTTTTTGTTTAGGAAACTAAATATTGTATTTGTTGTGAAGTGTCTCAATTGAAGTATAACTTTGAAAATCTACATACATCTAGTGTTAATACCTATTTTGTCCAGAAAATCCCAAATTATTTTTGAATTCTATCATTTGTATTAGACCTCTTGATACAAGAATTTGAAAGCTCTGATTGACTCCACTTCAACACTACAGTCAAGCTCATATTCTATAGGTGATGAAATCATTCACACAAATAGTTGAAAATTATAGTTGAATTCTATGTTTGAACATGATTATAATAATTATTCCACACATTAAAGAAAAAAATATTTATACACCACCCAAGATATACAAGACTAAGGCAAATCTTACCATTTTTTTGTATACATACCAGATCTGTTGCTCATGGGTTTTTTGGGGGTTATACTCAATATTATAATGGTCACCAAAACATTTTTTTTTAGGGAACTGTACTGAAACACAACAGAAAAGCCAAGGAGAATGACAAAAAATGCAATACTTCTGTATTCGCAATATTTTATGGGACTCTTTATGTGTGATTTCCACCAAAATTTGAATTTGTGTATCAGATAAACTGTTTCTGTGCAATTATGATTATTGATGTGGTCCCTATGGTTGCTATAGGTTCTTTATGTTTTAGTTTATAAACTGCAGCATGGTCAAAATTGGTGTGAATACTATTTTTAAGTTTTGTTCACTGTGGCCACTGTAACAGCAGAGATACTAAAAAATAGAAAAGTTTTAGAATTCCCCAAACTTCAGATATTCGTCGAAATGTTTCGCAGAAATTTACAGAGCCCAGTATGAAAACGCCATATTGGTGTACTTCAGTCAGTCTCTGAGTGTTTTTGTTCGACCAGCTGATCCAACTCTTGCTCGCAAGTCTCTTAGATGGAGGCCAGCAAAACAACAACAACAACAACAACAACAACAACAACAACAACAAACAACAAAAAATTGAGCTCGAAATTTAATACCTCACAGGAAAGAGTTATTAGATTTCTCCATATTTTAGGAGAAGAATAGTAAGAATTATGTTTTAAAAACGTCCGTCAACATCGATGAAAAAAATTGCCGAGAAAAAGGACAAATAAACAAACTGACTTCACCTTTCCATCCTCGGACAAATGGATCGAGCGTCTCAGCCAATCAGAACGCGCGCCTAGCTAAGGCTTTGTTATATAATACATATGAGGCAGCCTCCACATTACGCCTTAAAGAAATCTAAAAGGTCATTCCACTGAAATAAAACCTGAACTAAATTTTTTGTCAAGTTTTGTCTATTGATCTTTTATATTATAGGGAGTTAAATTTTGAAAGAAAAATGAGGGGTCTCCATGTTCGTTTAGGAGCAACAGCACTTTGTTTACACTCCATAAATCCTTATAATAGTAACGTGATTATAGACACGATTACTTGCTAAATTCTACTAGTGAAATTTCCATCAAGCTAAGCTCGACAGCCAAATAAATGCTCATTTTCTTTTAAACGAGCACGGTGACCTACATTTTCTTCTGCGTGAAAGGCGGAAATAATGATAAAGGTGAAAGCTTGCACAAAACCGCTGCTCGGGGATGCAAATTACGACCGCGAAAACAGCGACTATGCCGATGTTATATTTCGACGTGGTTTTTTCCACAAATTTTATATGAAATTGTTCCATATGCTCGACACTTTGAAGTTTTTCCTGCCGTATTACTAACTACTTAATAACCGAGAGTGAGGTCGTTACGGGAAAATCTCAAACTGAGGCCTTGCCGTATTGACCGAGTGATAGCGAGGTCAATACGGTAGGCCGAGGTTTGAGATTTCCCGTAACGACCGAACGGTCGAAGTTATTAAGTTGTTTATATTATTATATGGCACCAACAACAAAAATAAAGCCAACAAAGCCAAAGCCGGTGATGCGCGCGCTTATCTGTTCATTCACCGTTTCCAACCGCACAAATCAAGTGAACTGACGCGTCTTTCGATCTAAAATAATCTTTATTTTCGTCACAATTTATCATAGCCGTGAAAAGGTCATGTAGAAGGTTAGGGCCACGTCACAACAAGGAAAGTTTTGTCAACAACTCTGAAAATCAAAGGCCAAAGTCAATACGTAAAGAAAAATGTCAACGGCCTCGTGGAAAATGTAAGCTTATACAAAGGAATGCACTGTTCAGAATGTTCAGTCTTCGTCGTCACTTTCGATGACAAATCGACGCCTTTTGTGCGATTCTTGAATGATCTTTACTGGGCCATTGAAGATTTGAAACTGGCAACCAGAAATGCTGCTGATATTTGCCCCTGCAAAAACCGCTCGGCTGATCACATCTGATTTTCCTGGATGTTGATCTAAACTTGCGTGGGTTACAGCGAGGGAATTTGTTAATGACGACTGCGGTGCTGACTCTGAGGTCATCAATTGCCCTGTGGATGTTTGATTATCCAGCAAATGGTATGAATCTACAGAATATGGCAAATTGGGGGCTTCCTGCGTTGTTCTGCTGAGGATGTAAGACATCTGTCGTTGGTGCTTTTCACCAGCTGATTTATACGACTGCAAACTTTGAGTGTTTTTGTGGCCACTTAACTGAGCTACAAAATTCTCTGGCGTGCTGGCGTCTAGCAGCCTTGATATACTTGTTTTCTGAACAGAATGGTTGCTGACTTTTGCTCCGGTTCTTTGAATGCCTGCGTTGTCTGCTGCTGCACTAAGGAATTTTCCGATTTGATTTTTTCCTAGTGGTGCCTTCATGTACCATATTTCGCTGTTTTCACGACGACTGCCGTGTCTAACGGCTAAAAAGAATGGTGAATCTGGTTGCTTCATTTCCTTGGGTCGATGATCCCGGAAAAGCTTGTAAAATTTTATGGGACACCTTTCAGTGCTCGTTGCGTAAATCTTCGGCTGGAACGCGCGCTGGTGGCCATTTTCTTGCCCCTTTCGTGTCTTCGTCCCACGTTCATTTATCCAGACAAGCATTTCGCGGCCATCTTGGACAGGATCTTGCTGCAGTTCCACATCTCCCCAACGCAACTTGCGGCTTTCATCTCTGGCTCTAAAGCCGAAATGGAGGGATAAAAACCACCACATGGTTCTCTGCAGGGCTTCGGGAGTGGAAACACCAAACTGGCCACTTTTAAAGAGTTTGTCTTCTTCTTCATCTGTCAACGAGCGGGTGGCGTTTGGCCTGTTGCCCTTGCCGGCTTTCTGAACTAAACTTTTCCGTTTGGCTGCTAGAACTTTACGTGACATCTGAAATTCCTTTTGCTCAAAAATATTGAATGGAGATTTCCCATCCGAAAGGGACCTCTGAATGCTTCGCTGGAAACCGGATAGTGTGTCAGGCTCGTACTCGTCGCCATTAATTTTGCGGACGTCCTTGAAAAACTTTGCCAGTAAATGGTCCAGGTCATCAGCCGGTAGGTCCAAAATTTCTTTATCGCCCTTGCTTATTGATGACAAATAGCGTTGAAATGTTTTCATGTCGCTGACTGTTTTCTTTGTTGTGTTTTCACTTTTTTGCTCCTTTACAAAAGTTTCAATCTCTTCTTGGCTGTTTCCTTCGTTTTCTCTGTCGCCAAATCGTTCATTATTTGTTTCTGTCAAATCGCCGTTGTCCAGAAATTCGTACTCGTTTGGGTAATAAAATTCACTCTCAGAGTTTT
>JAHPZR010020400.1:0-15278 GCA_019787425.1 Platygyra sinensis | reverse complement strand
GAAAGGTAAGTTGGCCTATATTTTTGAGTTGCAAGATTCAACGTCCCACGGAATTCGTGGTCCTGAAAATATTTTCAAGAAATGGCCGGCCAAACTAGGTCCCGTCTTTTTCTTTTCTGGCACACCAGTCATTAATATAAGAAGAAGATTATTGTTGGATTCAGCGAGTGACAACAATGGGGTAAAACAGGCCTACGCAAACTCATATTCCGCGTGCTAAAAGCACGCTTTAGGTAAGTTTTGCTCGAACTAGTATATGCTCTAAGGATCTGCCCCTTTTCGTAATGCCCCGTACTGATCTGGGAATCTTTTTTAGCTTAGGCTGCGCGGCTAAGCAAAAATCCTGTGGTTTTGGAAGGAACATAGGTCATATGTCAGATCGGCATTCACGCACTGGCAATCCGGGCGAAATTTGGTAGAGTTTGATGCACCTCTGTGTTTTTTGCCAGGTTTTTTTCCCCTCTGCTCTTTTGTATATGCCAGAGTCAATATTTAAGACTACTCTAAATGTTAGCTCCTGGAGGAACAAACTATTCCGTGAACAGGTTCAGCTACTTGCATTTTACGTGTTACTACGACCGAGCCCGGCTGTTGAATTAACTGTATACAAGTTCTACTGTTTGTTATCACACCAAGACTAAACGAAATTAAGGTACAGCTCTTCAAGATGTATATACTGGTCACTTTGTCGTGTTATATTTTACTACAGACTGTTGATTGCACAAGCAGATGACAACGCAGCTACCAAGAAAATGAAAGCCTGAGGAGGGAAAATGGCAGCTATTATCATATTAGTGTCAAATAAAACAACGCTTTTGTGAACAGGATTATTTGGTTGTCCTACCTTCGGCAGTGTCATCTTACTCGCGGAACAAATACGCACATGGTGTCTATCTGGAAAATTAAATGCCGCAGTTAACTTTGGCCGAAGACAGTTTTCTTGCCATACAATTTCTGTTTTTAATTCCTTAATCCCATAACCACCCCCTCCCCCCCCCCCTTTTTCTATTATGAAGCAGAACATAAATTTTAATTCAATGAAGCTGCATTGGGATGGTGTGAGTAGCCCCCTTTCGATCTCAAGCGCCTCGTTCGACCGGCCTATTGAATTTTTTAGTAAATCCAACTAGTGGTCCTATTATCAATGGTGCGTTCTGATGGTTGAGCTACTAGTAGGGGCATTTGTTATAGCCCACAATAGTAGCGAAAAGAGCCCGGCTTGGAAAACCACATACAATGGCGGACTGAATCGCTTTAAACAGGCGAAAAGACTGTCTTTGTCTCGCGATATGTTTTTTGACCAACTAGCTGGATTATACACAACAATATATTCCCCTCGCCCTCATGGCCTCTGAGCTCCATAGCGCATTCAGGCCTTGCGGCCTCAGTGGGCTAGTGACTCAGAGCCCCATTCGGGGCTTCAGAGGAATAACTTCGTTTAAATACACTGTTGCTACCAAACTAACGTCAACGTGAATGAAAATCTGTTGCAACGATTGGTTTATGGTTTGTTTTGGTCGACGGTTATCCGCTAAAAAATGATAACACGATTCCCGAACTGTCCTATTTAACGAAGTCCTCGAGTTATAACGAACAATAACTCTATGGTCCCGGCCAAAATTACAGTAAAAAAAGATGTATGAATCGAACCGCGATATAAACGAAGTAATCCGAAAGCCCAAAACGTAAAATATTTAACAATTATCCCGCAAAATCGCGCGGAATATCGTCTGATACTTAGCCGACGAGGCCGTAGGCCGAGTCGGCTAAAATCAGACGATATTCCGCGAGATTGAGCAGGATAATTGTTTTATTATTCAACAAATTGATAACAAATGATTTCCAAGCTCGTAACATTTTTAAACCTTTCTGTCGACATTTTTTCACTTCACTTTTTCTTCCCCGTACGAAGCTACGTATATCGCCGGATATCCGTCACCTACGGATGACAGATATTCGAGAGCACTCATGACCATATTTGGATAGTGTTACAATTTGGTTGAATAATAACCTCGATATAACAAATATACACGCGTTCAAAACGCGGACAAGAAGATAAAACGCTGAAACAGATTCAACAGTCAGCAAATCCTTTAATCCTTATGGTAAAGAGGCAGCAACCTTTCAGTCAACGGCTTATTATATGGTCGTAGAACATTGGCGCTAAGCGTATTTCCACAGAAGTCACCTGTGTTAGCAATCAATCATTAACTAATGACCTCGATCCTAACGAACATTTTGGTCGTTTTCCCCTCAAATTCGTTTATATATGAGGTGTTTCGATATTAACGAACCCTCGATTCAAGGGGGGAACAAAATTGGCCGGTCCCCAGCGACTTCGTTAAATCGAGGTTCCAACTGTAACTGAAGAAAATCTTATTTGCAATTTTGTTTAATGAATATCTTTAATCTTTAAAGAAAGTTGGAAAAATCTTACACACACTGAATTTACCAAATTTTAGGTTCGATGGTGGCAAAACAGAAAGATATTCAAATCCCAGCTGATTCATGTGGCATAGATCTTCCGTCATTTCATTGGAAAATTCGTATGCTTTCCTGTGCTGACCCCTAGAGTTTGGTTAAAATATGCTACAAAAGATGGGTGACAGAGATTTGTGAGTGTGTGATTAGAAGAACAACACCTCATCACCTAGGCACTGAGGCGATGGATACATTATTTTGTACTTCCCCAACTGTGAACTTGATGTGAATGAAAGGGAAGTATACAGTTTTGGGGGGAACTGACCTTCTGTAAAGAGGAGCTCCGACACCTCCCAAACATCCCATTCTTCTAAGTTTAAAACAATGCGACCCACAGTCGCTAAGATCAGGGTCAAAGATCTTGTTCGACGCTAAACTTGCTGGTTCCACCAGATTTTCGCCTCTTCGACTTCGTCGGAGACGAAAATGGGCAAGAAGTTTTCTTGCGAGTTTTCGTCCTGACATAAAGAAAATTTGACAAGAACGAAAGCTTGACTTGCGATGAAACAACCAGATCGAGAACGGTTCGCGTGCGCAAATAAAATATCACACCGCAATTCGCATTACAAGTGACAACTGGCGGTGAATTTTAATTAGAGCTGTCAACGCGCCGTAAGAGATTTAATGAGATTCGAAAACAGTTTTTCTCCTTATCGTAAAAAGTAAAAAAGCTTTTTTCTCCATTCTTTCTGCAAATTATTTTTCTCAGTCTTCTCAATTTGAACAGCGAAAAAAAGATTTTTCGCATTTTTCTTAAAAATCCACCTACCATGATACCTTAATGCGTCCTTAAAATTTTCGGCAGCGGGCGCTCAAAAAGATTCTGAGTACTAGGGTAACAAATCAACCAATCAGACAAAAGTCTCCCTTGCTGAGGTTATCGGTATACGGCAAAAACCGACAGAAAACTAATATAAGCGCCTATGTGCTTACCATAATTCTGCAAAATATTCCTCAACAAAGTTCTCCAGTCTGAAATTTATCTCACAGCATGGTTCTAAATCAGAAAATCAAGGTCACTTTAAACTTCCATTGAAAATACAACCTTAACTTATAAGCTTATCTCGCTGAAGCAACTAGATAATGGCAAACGCAAAAGTTTCTATGTAAGAAAGTGGCTTACCACAATTTGGCAGTTCACTTCAGTGTGAATCCTATCGGCAGAACTTCCAGCAAAAGTTGCAAAGACTGAACTAAATAAATCTTTTCGATAGATCAACGAAACAACGACTTTTCCCCGCTGTGTTTACTCTAAACACACAAAACACGTTAGATTTCTCTTGTTGATTACCTGATAAAATCATGTGACTTTTCTTGCGCGGCCGCACATTTCTCGACGCGCGAAGTTCTGTAGTCTTCTGAGTCAATCTTTCAAGTATATTTCAGTTCTTTTCTAAAGCTCTCATTCGCCCTACCTCACGGCTTTGTTCGGTATTGTTTCATCTCCTTTTTCAAGCCCTGATTCGATTCAATTCACGACATATATATTGTTCAGTACTATCTCGCCTCCTTTCTAGCCATGGGTTCATCTTTCGCGATCTGTACAGCGCCGCAAATGATCCCCGACCGCAAATGATCCCCAGACCGGAAATGATCCCCAAACTGGACCGCAAATGATCCCGAACCGCAAATGATCCCCGATGTGGACCGCAAATGATCCCGTCGGAAAACCAGGAATGGCATGGAATTTGTTCCTCGGGTTGCGGATTCAGTTTTTAACATAAACAGAAGCAAGTCATATTATGACTGACCATATTCTACATGGATACACTGAATTCCTATGATAAAGAGTTCTTCGGATAATTACCGAAAAAGTTCTAACGGAATGCCTTGTAATCGGCTTTTGTTTTTATAATAAGAAGCCTTTATTTTTTTGATAGGGTTACTCCTTCAGTTTTTTATACAAGCATGAACATTTCATGAAAATTTAACCGAATCGAAAATTGCGAACAAATTAATAAAATGTCAGTTCAGCCACTCGACATCCTGCATCTCAATTAACTCAACTATAAAGTTGTAATCTTGGATGCTGCAGACTTTTCATGTGCGGTTTCCGGTTTTGGTCAATCACGCGGATTAAAATACTTTTGTCATCGATGTTGAAAGTAAGTAGCACGAAGTTCTAACGGACTATAGTTCGTGGTTGTAGTGGTGTAACCTATCCGGCCGTTTCTCATGAAGCAAGCCTTCTTTAGTCTGAGAATCTTACTCGAAACTAGCTTACGGCTGCCATTTTACTTCTAGTTTGTAATGATATACGGTTTTTCGGTTTTTCGCATTTTTCCCACGGGTAATGAAGGTAAGTGTTGAGTCGCTCTACATACTATGTAAGTTGACCAATCAGTGCTCTTGTCCAGAATTTCTTGCTGCAAGTTGCAGATGCGAACTAAAAGTCAAATTGGCTTGTAGAGTTGGGAAGTAGAATTTCTAGCTCATTCGGTCGAACGAAAAGGTCATGAACATATCGCAAAAGCTGTTACTGTTGGTATTAACACTTGTTTTGGTATTTGTTTCTCGCGCCTTTGGGGTCTTATAATGATGAGGATTTGAAATCAGATTATTTAACATGGAAATGGCATTAAAATTAATCCACTCAAGATTTTTTTGTCTCAGTCATTTTCGTAGCATTAAGCTATTATTGCTGTAGATCGAGCTTGTAAAGAAATAGTATTGCTTTCTACAAGCTTTGAATTTTTTTCTGTAATTTTTCAAAAAATTGTCAAGAGAAAATAAGATGAATTTGTCATGAAAATTATGATATAAAATAAAAAAGAGGAAAATCCGGGACACTTAACTCCATGCCATTCCTCGTTTTCGGCGGGGATCATTTGCGGTCTACATCGGGGATCATTTGCGGTTCGGGATCATTTGCGGTCCAATTGGGGATCATTTCCGGTCTGGGGATCATTTGCGGTCGGGGATCATTTGCGGCGCTGTACAGATGATCTCCTTCGCCACTTTTCTAGCTGTTGATTCTTGCCCTCTGTCGTTGTCTTCCATGTTCTGCTTCAGATAAACTCTACCTTCAACGTTAGATCAACGTCCCCGATCGTTTGTTGACATAACAAATACAACAGATACAAATGATTTTTTTTTTCTGACAAACCCGCCGAGAAAAGATGGCATTCCTTAGATCCCCAGTGAGGCTTACCTCGATAAGCCCCTCCTCCTCCCCCAGAGTCTGTACGGACGGCGTTCGTTTGTCGCTCGCTCGTACGCTGACGTCATAACCAAATTTTCTCGGCTTGATGAGTTACCAATTTTCCTTAAAGGAGAAGGCCACTCCAAAAGTCATATTATTTTTGTCATAACCAATAAAAAGTTTATATTGAGTTAAGTTACTCAACGAAGTTTCAGCTTCTAAAGTGCACTCTATCCCAAGTAATTTGTCTCCAAAGAAGCCTAAAATTTCGCATCGGCTGCCACCATTTTGAAACAAATACTGAGCGGCCAGGTCGGGCTAGGCCGCTAAGCGTGACGTCATCTTTACCAAGAGATTTTGTCTTGCAAGCGTATTTGTTTACTCGAAGTCATGGCTGATCTTCAACTTTACCGTTTTGAGCCAGAACGTGTTTCTAATCCTGAGGATAGCGAAAGCGAAAACGAAGAAGTAAACGATCGGTTAGAAGGCACATTTTGGTGTTCTTGTGAGCGATGTCAAATCATGCCAGCACAAAGAGAATGTGTTTGTTGCCGAGAACAGCCAGAGGAAGAAAACAAAATTCAAGGTAAAATTTTAAGCGTATACACCGAATTCCGACTGAAATCCCCAGTCAAACCTATTGAAAGTAATTGGTGTTTCTTTAGAAATGTCAAGCGATCCTGAAAAGTATATTGGTTTTACATTCGAAGAATTCGATGAATATTTCTGACTGCCGGGCATTTAGTCTATTTGAGACCGTGACATTTAGACACGGCGAAAATAAAAACACAAACAGTTGACGTAAAAAAATAACTGCTTACGGCTTTATTAAACCTGCTTTAATGTCTACAGCAATTTACAAAGAAAAATGTGTTTTTCCATTTACTGCAACCGATGCAGTATACGCTTAAAAGTTTACCTTGAATTTTGTTTTCTTCCTCTGGCTGTTCTCGGCAACAAACACAATCTCTTTGTGTTGGTATGATTTGGCATTGCTCATAAGAACACCAAAATGTGCCCTCTAACCGATCGTTTACGTCTTCTTTTTCGCTTTCGCTATCCTCGGTATTAGAAACACGTTCTGGCTCAAAACGGTAAAGTTGAAGATCAGCCATGACTTCGAGTAAACAAATACGCTTGCAAGACAAAATCTCTTGGTAAAGATGACGTCACGCTTAGCGGCCTAGCCCGACCTGGCCGCTCAGCATTTGTTTCAAAATGGCGGCTGCCGATGCCGGCTTCTTTGGAGACAAATTACTTGGGATAGAATGCACTTTAGAGGCTGAAATTTCGGGGAGTAACTTAACTTAATATAAACTTTTTATTGGTGATGATAAAAATAATATGCCTTTATCTTTTTTTCGGCTCGTGAGCGGGCGGAATTCAAACAAATCCTGCAATCTGATTGGTTCCTGGAGCGGGCGGAATTCTCTCATACGGACCGCTACAGCGGGCGGAATCCATCGTGTTGATCTATTTTCGTGAATGAATTAGCGGTTATCGTCAATCTTTCGCCCTTTTTTCACTTCCAAAGACGATTAATTAACGCAAGTTTACCTCTATTCACCTTTAGATGGCAAGGAAAGTTACTGTAAGTAAATTCAATTGAAGTTTTTGAAGTTGTGAGAGTTTGTTTGGTTGTTTGTTGCTCGGCGCTGTAATGGCGCATAATCCTGTGTGTCTCTTTGTACAATTTTAAGTAAAAACTGAGTCAATTTCAGTCGAGTTTCCCTCTCTAATCGTTGCTGTACTTCATAGAATTGCTGTGAAATACAGTTAACGAATTTTCTCGTTATCTGCTACTCAATTTAGGGTAGAATAGTCTAATTCAGGCGAGTGATTCGCAATGATCGACAAAAACTGTTTTTGTAGTACAACTTCAAACTTTGGACAAAAATTCACACCTGGAAAACAATTTTGGAGACCTTAACTAGGGAACTAAATGCACTAGCATAAAGTAGTTCGAAAAAATTATGTTCTTTAATACATCTTTCTTCGTATAGTATCTGATTTACTCGTTCTTTCGCTCATTAGATTTTTTGCGAATGGTTTGCAGACGGCGCGTAAGCCGATTCAATGGCAAAGTTGCGTAAAACAGACGCACTTGTAAGCCAGTTTACCTCGGGTTTGAAATGCTGCCCTCGGCCTGCGGCCTCGGGCAGCATTTTTCAAGACCTCGGTCACAGTTTTTCCCTATACGGACCTCCCAGCCGGCCAATAACATATATATATGGCCGGGAGGCTTCGCTCGCGCGCTTCGCCCGCTGGAGCTCCGCTATAAGAAAACCCAGTAAGTGAAGCCAACGGCCAAATTCAGAAATTCCAACCTGCATAGTTTTTTTTTATAATTTCATCCCATTAATATGGCCACTCGAAACAACTACAAATTCATAGTATAATTGACCAAGCAAAATAAGTATTAGGAAACAATATTGAGGAATAATTTATTTTATTTTCCTTTTAAATGCATTCGACTTTAGGAGAACACTACCTAACCTTTGGAGACTGCTGTGACTTATTGAGTGTCCTGTGTAACCAAGGCGAAAGCTCTCAGGCGAATTCTAACTAGTCATCTACCATTTCTGTGCCATCTTAATTGACGTAATGCTCATGTGCTATTGTGCATGATATACTTTCCAGTGGCGTGACTCATTCCTCGAGTACTGTACTTTGGTTATCTTCGCACTGTGAACAGTTGCTGCGTCGTGAGTGTTGTTTCGTCGTTCCGTAGGAAAGTGTTGCTTCGTCGTTCCATAGCACTGATCGAACAACCTAAACACTGAAGAAGGCTGCAATCATTACTGAGCGCATCATTACTGTGGGAGCACGTGCAACCGGTTCAAGTTCGGGAAAATCATAGCCTGCAAAGCAAATCTCGGAATAACCCATACGGAGAGCCTGTTTGGAGGCTAGGAAAATCAAGTTAGCAATATTGAGCGCGGAAAAACAAGAAAAAAAAAAACAATATGAGCGCACGAAAACATGCAAACGGTGCCAAGCGCCGCAAAAACCTGTGGTCAATACCGGGTGCGGGAAAAGATACAACGGTGCCGTGCAAGTGCGGCAGAGAACAGGCGGTGTGCGCACTACGATCGCACTGCATTGTGGTTGGATGATTTCCAATATGGCGGCGGAAGCGTGGTTATTCGGTGAGTTTTCGTATGCCTTTTTTAAATCAATGACGAGTTATATTGCTTTTTATTTTACTTAGATTACTAGTCTGGCTACTTGTTGAAGGCTCAAAGTATTTTTTAGGTAGAATTAAGCGACGTATCGTGTATTTCAAGCCCTAAACATTTGAACGCTTATTTACGGTGTAATCTGAGACCGTTTATTTCGAGCCTCAAGTTTTTATTTTTGTTAGTTTCAGTCTCAAAAAAGTCTGAATTGTTTGTTTAACTCTTTATCTACAGCGTGGAATAAACGCTCTCCAACGCTCTCCATCGGGTCTTGAGTTATAGCCCTTGGAGTTGGTGACACTTTAAGGCGGATATGCATGTCGCTAACTTAGGCCTGTTGATGTGGAGGGCAATGTTCCAGGCAAGCCCGATATCTCAAAGGATTGTTCATTAATTTTATTGTTTTAGGAAATAATAAAGAGGGGTTTTCCAATTGTTAGATAACAATGTAATTAACCAGCAACATAAACTGAGTCTTCCAAACAGTAATATAAATATTACTTTCATGTTGTAAAATTATAATGATCCAAACTGCACATACATGTGTGCAAGGCCTTTTTGAGTTGAATTATTGCTCCGTAAACCAGAATAAATTAAAGTTACTGCTCCAGTTGGGATACAGTGAGAAGCTCAGTATAATTTCAAAATTTTGATATTTCAAAACAGTAAATTCTTAATTTTCCTTAAATTGTATTTAGACTTATCAAGTGGAATTTCGGACTTTCATAAGAAGCTGTTATTTGTCTGGTTGCCAACCTTTAAAGCAGAGATTTGTGCAGTGTAGAGTACCAGCAAAAAAGGCTACACCCTGAGCAACCCTGTGATTCAGCAATGGATGATGTTGAAGGAATCGTCAAATTTGTGTATGAAATACTTGCTGACATCTTGATGCCCAAATCCAAAATCCTTAATGAATCTAAAAAACAAATTGACCCAGAGTTGGAGTCCTACTACTGGACATGAGCAAAGGAGCGAGACAGTCTAATCGAAAGACTTGACAGAGTGACCCTATCAAAGAGAGGAGATCCAGGTATATTTGTAGCGAACCAAGCTTCCCTGCCACAAAAGGGACAGCTCACTGCAATGGCACAATTGCACAGGGCCCCAATGGAACTGCCATCACCCCAGATACAAGAGGATCTCTGACTGTTATAGTGACACATAAATGCAGTATATATGCTAAACTATGATCTGTACAGTTTGTGTAAACCATGGAGGTCATATTGAACTATTTTATGAGGACTCCATCCAACAAAATCAATGAGACTCACTCCAGTAAGTCATTGGATGATCGCATTATGAATACCCCTGACATTGTTTTGTTTTTTTTGTGCAATCACAAACTTTGGCAGTAAAAGTAGACTTGTTTCCACCTAACCATACCTAGATGAAAAGTTCCTGCTGACTTTATAACATTAGTTTACCGTAAAGATTTGCACATCATTGCAGTCACAGAGATTGTATTTTTATCGAAAGACTTTATGACAGGCTCTCCGCATGGCCAATGCTGTCAATTGGGACACAAACAACAATAACACTATACAACGGAGAAAAAACTTAAATGGGGATTGTGAGTTTCCCGCTACGGCTATCACATGCTTCCCATAAGATTATATCTCTGTCTGATGAGCTCAAATGATGTCTGTTGCGTCCTCTGAAGACACATTAGACGCTTTGATCTAATTTATAATTTACTTATCTATAACAATGGTCGAGAAACTTCAACAACGAGCAGTACTCAGTCGTTTCCATTGACTGAGTGTTTGTTATGAAAGTGTTTGTTTTCCGCTGGCTGAGGTACGAAAGACAGCAGAAAACGTTATTCTCCCACACATCCCTGGGAGTCTGGGTGCTAGGGTGCCGGGGGTATAGGTCACATGGCATCCTGAGATGACTCCCTTTTCCTGTTGCCAGTTAACTCGCCATAGGCCTGACCTTCCACCCACCCACCCTTTTTTTTTGGAGTTTTTCCTATATTTATTTGTATTCAGTTTGAGTTGCAGCAGTTTTCAAATAATTTTTCAGGACTAGTTTTTCGTCCTATGAATGTACCTTTTCAAATTTGTTCCTTCATTGATGTAGTCTGTGAGTTGGTTGCAGATTTTTCTTGGTTTTTTTTTTTTTTCCACTGACTAGTTTATTGTTTTGGTTTAACTGCATTTTGCATGTGGTTTAATAAAGTTCAGGTTGCATGGTTCAGCTTGGCATTAACATTAACATTTACAACAATATTCATATGATGTACTTTTGAGCAAAAAAAAAATAAAAATAACTGCTCATAAATAATTATAAGTTATCTGTTTCTGGTTATCTGTTAACAACTAGACCTTCATTCCAAACAAAACCTACATGTGCAAGAATAATACAAAACTATTTTACAAGAGTGGTTATGGTTTCCAACTAATATGTTGAGATGTACTTTTCAGCAGGAAAAAAACATTTCTCCTCACCAAAATAATGATTTTGTTCTGATTATCAAAAATATGATGGTCATGTCCTTTCAAGACAGCCAGTACTTCACTTCAATGTAAAGCTTCATATTAATCCTTTCACCACCAATGGCCACTTATAGATTTTACTCTGTCTAACGCCAGACGATTTTACTCGTCAAAGGGAGACCCTTGGTGGTGAAAGGGTTAAAAAATATGTTGTTCCCTTGTACTTACAGGATAGTGTTGTCATGAAAACTATGCTTGTCAGACAAGAAGTTTCCTTCTGAAATTATAGCTCCTAGAATTGCTTAGCTTTCTAGGCTAACCGAACAAATGAACCTCCAACCCAGCCAAACACTTCTTTCAGTGATGACAAAGGAAGAATGGCTCAGTGCATCTAGATATTGATTGTCAATATAACCTACTTTTTATTATGTACAGAAGACTTTATGAAGACAGCAATTGCATGACTGTCAACAGTGTTAGATGGCTATATATATGTTTCAAGTTTGACAAAGATGTGTCTGTTTTGTCCATACATATGCTCAATTGCCTCTTAAGGGCTTCTTGTCGTGATGTTGAATAGCAGGTCCCTAACACTTTGAATGGCAGAGAGTGTACTGTTGGTTCATCATCATCATCATCATCATCATTTGCATCTGCCTCCTTATCGTTGGGGAGAGTTGAAGTACGCACATAAGACTCGGTTGTTGGGGGTGTCGGAGCTCTCTTTACAGAGGTCAGTTCCCCTAAAACTGTATACTTCCTTCCATTCACATCAATTTCACAGTGGGAAGTACACAATAATGTACCTCACTCAGTGCCAGGTGATGAATTTTTCCTTATCACACCATCACAAATCTCTGTACCCTCTTGTAGCATACTTGAACAAACTCTAGGGTCAGAACAGGAAAGCAAGGAATTTTCCAATGAAATGACGGAAATCTATCCACATGAAAATCAGCTGGATTTGAATATACAATTGTTGTTTGCCACCATCACCTAAAATTTGGTAATAAATCAGTGTGTGTGAAGATTTCAACTTTATTTAAAAGATTAAAAAAGATTCATAACAAAATCAAATAAGATATTTTCAGTTACAGTTGGAACCTCTGATTTTAACGAAGTCGCTAGGGGACCGGCAAATTTGTTCGTTGAAATCGAGGGTTCGTTATATCGAAAACCGCTATATAACGAATTTGAGGGGAAACGACCAAAATTGTTCGTTATATCGAGGTCATAGTTAATGATTGATTTCTAACACAGGTGACTTCTGTGGAAATACTAAGCGCCAATGTCTACGACATAGAATAAGACGTTGACTGAAAGGTTGCCTGGCCTCTTTACCAGAAGGATATAAAGGAGTTGCTGACTGGTGATCTGTTCAGGCGTTTATCTTCTGTCCCGTTTTGACGGTGTAAATTGTTATATCGACGAGCGTTTATATTCAACCAAATTGTAACCCTATCCAAATATGGGTCATGATGCCTCTCGATAATCTGTCATCCGTAGGTGACGGATATCCGGCGATATACGTAGCTTCGTACGTGGGAAGAAAAAGTGAAGTGAAAAAATGTTGACAGAAAGGTTTAAAAATGTTACGAGCTTGGAATCAATTTTGTTATCAATTTGTTGAATAATAAAACAATTATCCTGCTCAATCTTGCGGAATATCGTCTGATTTTAGCGACTCGGCAACGGCCTCGTCGGCTAAGTATCAGACGATATTCCGCGCGATTTTGCAGGATAATGTTAAATATTTACGTTTGGGCTTTCGGATTACTTCGTTATATCGAGGTTCTATTCCCACATTTTACTGTAATGTTTGGGCCGGGGACAAGAGTAATGGTTCGTTATATCGAGGGACTCGTTAAATAGACAGTTCGGGATCAGTTATCATTGTTTGATAACCTCGACCAAAATCACAACCATAAAACCAATTCGTTGCAGAGATTTTCATTCACCGTGACGTTATTTGGTAGCAACAGGTATGTAACAGTATATCCTCGAGGCCCGCAATGGGCTCTGAGTCAATAGGCCCATGAGGCCGAAGGCCGAATGGGCTATTGACTCAGAGGCCATGAGGGCGCGAGGGAATAATTGTTTTAGTCCAAATCCAACTAGTTGGTCAAAAAACTATCGAGACAAAACATCTTTCGCTAGTTTAAAGCGATTCAGCCGCCATTGTTTTGGTTTTCAAAGCCGGCTCTTTTCGCTACTAGTGGGCTATAACAAAATAGCTACTAGTAGCTCAACCAATCAGAACGCAGCATTGATAATAGACCAATAAGTTGGATTTTACTAAAATTCAATAGGCGGTCGACGAGGCGCTGAGAGGAAAGGGGCGAATCAAAAAACATCCCAATGAAGCTCTTGAATAAATTTATGTTGCTTAATAGAGGTTATGGGATTAAGGAATAAAAACAGAAATGTAAGAAGAAAACTGTCTGGCCAAGTTATGCGATATTTAATTTTCCAGATAGACACCATGTGATCTTTGTTCCGCGGAGTAAAATGACTACTGCGAAGTACGGACAACAAAATAGCCTTTCAGAAAAGCGTTGCTTTATTGACATAATATGATATAGCTGCCATTTTCCCTCAGGCTTCAGTTTCTTGGTTACGCGCTTGGAATCGCTTGTTCAACAGTATGTAGTAAATA
The DNA here is from genome assembly GCA_019787425.1 of Platygyra sinensis. Lineage (NCBI taxonomy): Eukaryota > Metazoa > Cnidaria > Anthozoa > Scleractinia > Merulinidae > Platygyra > Platygyra sinensis. Next base: position 1,382 of record JAHPZR010020400.1, on the reverse strand, counting down.
TTAAACGAAAAAGTGACAGTAATACATCTTGAAGGTGCTAACGTAATTTCGTTAGTTTGTGTGATAAACAAACAGTATAACGTGTACAGTTAATTCAAACAGCCCGGGCTCGGGTAGTAACCCGTAAAATGCAAGTAGGCTGACATGTTCACGGAAATTTGTTCCTCCAGTAAGCGAACATTTAGAGATCTAAAAATATCTGCATCACAAAGGCGAGAGGGGAAAGAAACCTGGCAAAAAAAAAAGAGGTGTCAAACTCTACCAAAGTCGCGCGGAATTGCAAGCGGAATCGATCTGACATAGGACCTTGTCCTTCCAAAACCACAGGATTTTTGCTTAGGGCGACGCTAAGATAAAAAGATTCCCAGGATCGTACCATAGGAAAGGGGCAGATCACTTAGAGATATCTAGTTCGAGCAAAACTCCTTAAAGCGCTATTACGACGCGGATAGGAGTTGCGTAGGCCTTTACCCCATTGGTGTCACTCGCTGAATCCAACAATAATCTTCATTAGATAATGAACTGGGTCTTCTGTGCCAGAAAACTGACCTGTTTGGCCGGCATTCTTGAAAATATTTCAGGACTCGAGAATTCGTGGACGTTTGAATCTTGAACTCAAAAATATAGGCAACTACCTTCAATGCATTTTGCCGATTGACTTCTCAGGCGATAAAAAGTACCTCACGTACATTAGGCAAACACTAGGCGGGGATGAATAAAATCGCTGTCCTCTTCAATGTCGAATCATGTCGTTCGAATCTTCTAAGCTTGAATTTTCCTTTAGGTCTTGCAAACGTCGTTTTTGAAAGACGCAGTCGTGCCACAAAAATCGACATAAATTTGCTGTTTTGATTCTATGGGTACAAGCATCCGCCATTCCACTAGGAATACTCAATACAGATGTAGATATGGCCCGCCGTTACGAACGCACATCGCAAATCCAAAACAACCCCGTGCACTTTTTCACAGATCGTGACAACACTAAAAAGAGGAATGGATTAAATCCCAAGTATATAGCATGAAGGATTAACGACATATTTTTTGTGGATTGTCGCAAAAAATCTGCAAGCAACCTTAAAAAATCTAATGACAAAATGGAAAAAATACCTGATCTGTAATGGCCCAAAAATCTGGGCAATGCCGCCGCTGATCATTCACCCTTTACGAGCTATTGCATATTTTTACATCGCTTTTTTTTTACGCCTTCGGGGGTTCTTCAGCCGCCATCTTCAAGAACACGCGAGTGCTCTTCCTTTGTTGGTTAGCTTATCGAATAGAGTATGGGTAAATTACCCGCGCATAAATCGAACAAATAACGAGCACGCCCCCCCCCCCCCCCGAATGTGAGTGAATAGGAAAATTGCGATTTTTGAAATGGCCGC
>JAHPZR010020399.1:15000-17563 GCA_019787425.1 Platygyra sinensis | reverse complement strand
CGAACGTGTTCTTCGAGGAACCTCACCAGTTGACTAAATTCGCTTAATAGGTCCATTCAAACCATATTTGGCAGAGAACACTTCCCTTCAAAGCTCTAATTGTAATATTTTGGGACTTGCAGCCACTTTGGTCTTCTTCGCTAACGAAGCCCGATTTACTCAGATTTAGGTGTTTTTCCGGGCATGTTGTCTCCGAAACGAAGTCGGTGACCCCCCATTTTTTTTACATTTCCGACATTACTAACTCATCATCTTTCAATGGTAAAATTTTCAGAAAAAAATCAATGTTAGAAAATTTTCGCGCGAACGTCCTTAAGATCACGGCTTGGTAGTTTAGCACGATCTAATAGGTTCATATACGTTTCTGAATATCAGTTATAAACTATCCTTAATGTCCCCTCTTATCCCAGTCACAGGGCGTCATCAGTAAGGTCTGACAGTAAATTTATCATTCCTCCATTTAAATAGCTTTTTGCGGCGTATGTTACGACAGATTTCTTAGCTTTTGTGTGACGCGGCATTTACATGACGGCCAAAAGAGCTGTCATGTTGGTTAAAAAAGTGACTTATTTCCGGGAATTTGGCTATCTGAACAGTTCATGTATTAGAAAAAGTATTATTTTATTGTTTTTTAGTTCCTCGAGAGAAAACTTTACGCTTTTGCAGCAAAACTCAGTGAGATGTTTTTGTTGATTTCCGGCCACGTCCCCATACAAATCTCTGTAAATTTGGGTAAAACATTTCTCCGCATATCTCGCTTAACAAAAATTGCTGTGATCTGAATCTTGACAAAACTCTTTGCATATTTACAAGCTTCCTTTTTCCAGATTCTGGAATTTATCTATTGAACGGCTTTTATTTTTATCTTGATATGGCATGACACTGAAAACCAGCAATTACATGTAACCAAAAAATGTATTACCTTTTCTTGCTTTCGTTACATGCTTGTTTGAGACTCACTCTTACTAATTCAAATTGAAAAGATAGTCAAGATGGTTGTTTATAACCACGTTAGCCGAGGTGTTACTAAACAGTGACAATTCTGAGTGGAAGTTCATTTTGATATTTCATATCTTTATTTAAGCTATTTGCGTGCTTTGATTATTTGTCTATGTGCCTGCATATAAAAATATTCACACTCTTTGAAAAGTCATTAAATACAAAATTCACTATAATTTTAATTGTCTCAATGTTCCAGATCAGGCTAACGATCCAAGGTGGAGGGCCTTGAGTTTTAAAGGTAGGTGCAGAAGAGTTTAACACGTCTTAAGAGTGCCTGCCGGTAAAAATCAAACAAATTCTTAATTTCGCGGCAAGGGTCAAAGATTCGATTTCGCTCATATTTTTATGGTAGGCAGGCTGGGGTATGACAAAAACTACTGAATAGCTTTTTTGGTAAAATATCCTTTTATTTCAATGAAATATGCAGATTACCAAATTCCGTTGAAATCGTCATTTGAAGCACCATTTATTAAACACGTTTGAGAGCCTCGCATGCAAAACAACATTATTCTTCCGTCTTTAAAACACTCAAATATTTTTGTGCAATGTTTAACTGTGTACTAGGTTAACTTTAGGGAATGTTGCGGGTTCTTTTGGGTGCAGAGTAATTAAATTTCGAAGACATGTATTTCGTTCACTTAAAAGTACTTCCTAAAAATAATTGATTTTCACCATGTGCGAGACCTTCAAATGGATTAAGCTTCTGGCGGCTGAATCGCCGAAGGATGGTCTACAGATTCGTGTAAAAATTTCTTTGGGCAAATGATTGTGAGCGACGCAAGAGCTTTTCAAAGTACGGTAAAAATGCAAATATTTGCCATCGGTCATCAAAGTTCAATTTACGGTTTAGACATATATTTTAGCATACTCCACATGTCTTGACGTATGTTAAACTAAAATAGACACAGAGCTGATAATTTCGAAATGTTCTTACCTTATTTACTGTGAACGACAGGTTCAAAAGCCATTTGACATGCTTCTTTCACCATTCGTTGTATTTTAAGCGTTCAAGTTTGCTTCTGTTTACACAACGTTGCCAACTGTCAACGTATACAACGTATACCAGGAATCTGTGATCATCTTTCGGCGCATATGATCACCGCTGCATCTACCTAAGGTTAAGAACGGCTTACTCATTCGTGGATAGCTGCCTGCTTTATACGTATTACACCAAAATATTACATATTGCTCCCAAGCCTGTCGGCGCTTGCAGCAGTCTTATTACGTTCGTCAGTTGCTCGTCACGCAATGTTGTCACGGCATCTCATTTTAGCGGGTAGGAGTATATTTGCATTTTTATTTGCTGTAAAGCGCCACGGACAATTTATTGGAGTTGTGCGCAATAGAAATACTATTTATTATTATGGTACAGTGGCTGCCGGTCGTCCATCAAATGCAATGTTTTTATAGTTTTTCCCGAAGTTTTGGAAGGAATTTTAGATGTAAACAGGTAATTAAATTCCTGAGAAGACTAAAAGAAGCACATTTACGGTTTCTTGACTTAAAAAAACTTGAAAATATTGAAAAAGCAGGTACGCGCGTAAGCAACTGCAAATTTGCC
>JAHPZR010020397.1:15000-16478 GCA_019787425.1 Platygyra sinensis | reverse complement strand
GTATGAAAAGATCCCATAAAAGCGATGCTTAGATAATACTTATTATGAAGAACACGAGTTCTCGGTTTCTCTCCTCTGTATAAAATCGGCACAGCTTTCGCACATGGTTTGTCCAGTGATAGGTGTTTTCACTTGTGTAGTGAAATACATGTATCTTCTGCCAAATTCATTTCGTAAACAGGGCATGTTTAATTCCTCAGTGGGTTTTGTAATCCCCAAATGGGGCTGAATAAATCCCGTAAGGGGCTTTTCATTCCCCAAATGAGGCTCATTTGTTCCCCGGAGGGACTTGTATTTCCCAAATGGGGCTCATAAAGCTTATTTTGTGTCCTGGGCACTTGCAAAATGGCCGGGCAGTGATCGTGTTGGCGCGGAGAAAGCTTCAATCGATAACATAATTTACAACTTCAAAGCATCTTTCAAAACCCTCACTCGGCCGGAGTGACACCGAGTGTGAATGCTGTGACAAACTGAGAAAAAAGCCTTTTGAGAAACCCATTACGAATATTATAAGCGAAAAGACACTCACCGTAGCTTGCAAGCAATAATGCACTAACGAACTCTAGATGAGAGAACTACCAGCGCGACGGTCAGACACAACACTTTGTAACTCTGGTGAGAGAACTACCAACGGGACGATCCGACACAACACTTAGCAACTCTGGCTGACAGAACGAGAAGGGAGATCTTCCGACACAACACATTGGAACTCTGCAGGCTGAGATAGTGTCGCGGGATGATCCAGTCTACAAAAACAGCTAGAAGCTATACACGATCCGACGCAGTACTAAGGAACTCTAGCTAAGCGAACGAGAGCGGGACGACATAAATAAGCACATGGTTTGACGGATTTGACGATGTCCTTTTCTCAGATTTGATTGGTTCCGAGTCTACCCGGAAATTAGTGGTTTGCCACGACCTCTGTCCTTTGTCCTCTTCTCGTATCCGATTGGATAGATTATTCCCCTGAGGAACGAAGTTTGCACCCGAAAGTACTACACCCCGCGTATAATTCATGTATCGCTTCACCAAATGGAATCTGCAGTGAAACGTCAAGAGTAAATCCGAGATCTTGTCGTATATGAAGCAGTTGGTCGTGCGTTTTACAGCTTATCTAAGTGTCTGCATGCATTATAAATGCAGCAGACAAAAATTAAAATTAAGACGTAATCCGATAGGAAATTGAGTGTTTTCTACTTTTAATGGACAAAATCTGGTACCCTAATAACTATAAGTGTGTTTCAGTCGTGTTTGCATTCTCTGAAAGCTAAAGATATAAACAGATTTCTGAGATTAGACAACACGAAATACAATTTCTCATGTGAATTCGAGAAAATGAATTTCAAACTTTAGAGAAATTGCGCAAACACTGCTAAAATTTCATCATCAATTCACAGTAGTTTCCAACCTCGTCCCCAGGGGGTCCATTTTGTTCATGCGCAGGTAAAATCGGGACCCCTGGCCAATCGGATTTCAAG
>JAHPZR010020397.1:0-10000 GCA_019787425.1 Platygyra sinensis | reverse complement strand
ACCAAATGCAACTGTTGCAAACACGATCCTGAGTTTAGACTTCCCCAAGGTCATCAAGGTCATCAAGGCCATCAATTATTCTTTCCTTTTCTTGAAGTGGATATTGCGCATGAAATTGTGTAAAAAACCTGTTCTCGGCCTTGGACAGGGCATCTATAGGTTCATACTGCTCTTTCCCCATTGCTCGGCTGAAAAAGCTATAACATGATGAAATGGTCTCTAATGTGCCGAAAACAGCAGTAAAAGGAAACTTTGTTCTCCCCTTTAAGCTTTCCACCAAGGGGACCAATATTTCATTTAGTTTATCCTCTCCTCTGTCTGGTCTAGAGGATGATGAGAAATAAATATTTGGTCGGTCAGGGTTTCCAAGGATTTCAACTGGATTAACCATGCCCAGGAACTCAATGATGTTAGTTCTGGTCTTTTTGGTAGCAGTGGCTGTGAGACCAAGCAATGGAACTTGTGGAAGAATGCTTCCTATTGTTGCCAGCTGCAGCTTCCCATAGGATGGTCTAAAATTCTTCCTAAAAAAGTACCCATACCAATCTCTTAATAAGCCATTATAACTTTTTTGGATATCTTTCAGATTGGATACTTTTTTAATATACTGGTAACGTGTTTTTCAAAAAAATGTCTTTATTTCCCTTGCCTGTAGGTTTCATTTGGTTTGAGACACTGGAAAGGTATAGCCCCTCTGCCTAACCCTTGGAAAATTATTTCCCTCCATGGGGTTCAGGTTGGTAGTGTTATTTTCTAGAACCACACAATGAAACATTTTAAATGTTTTAGAATAATCCAAACAGGTTTTATTCCTTACTGAACAAATTCTGCTGCCATTATTATTACTACTGCTTCAAACTACATGTATGCAGTAGGCTAAATACATGTGCACATTGTTAATAAGGCATTAGTCAGTATCTTTAGCAGATGAAAGTTGCAGGTCAAATTTGATTTCAGGTTAATTTTTTTAACGTAGTTGTAGGTTGGTTCCAAATTTCCTTTGTTTCCTAGCCCTAATTCATGAATAGTTAAGGCTAGGAGGCAAAGGGAACTTAGAATCAACCGAGGCTAGATAATTTAACCTGTAATCAAATTTGACCTGCAGCATCATAAGCTTATATATTTATATATGTTGAAATTAATTTTCTATCTCAAACCATTAGCATACATTTCCAGACCCAAAAACAAAAGAAAAAGAAGAGAGATAAAAGATAAAAAATAAGAGAGAACAAATAAACCACATTATATACATGTAGAACTCGCCAGTCAACAACGAGATGTTCTTCATCCACAACCCTTTGATACGATTTTTAAACCCTGCTGTGTTCAGGAGCTTAATGACATTTTTATTGCCCACAAGGGCTTCCGGGTGAGCAAAAATTAACTGAAACTCCCTCAGGTTTTCTATTGCACTGAATGCCAGATCTAGTTCTTCTTTTCTTTCTTCTTCGTCTCCTTCCACTCGATCACCTTTCAAAATACACGCTTTCAGACCAGTCTGCTTAAATTTCGTTACTCAGTTGATCCTTTTTCAAGTCATTGAGCGGCGACACCACTAAGACAATAGACTTCTTTTAGGTTGGTCTCTGGCCAGAATCCATATAATCCATCAAGGGTGGCCGGCATTATTTGATATATTAACGATTTTCAGTAACCAATTGGGAGAACGGTTAAAACATCTTTTTGCTTCAAAGCGATTATTTTCAGGATTTCGTCTTGTTTCTGGTTGAGTGTAATATTTGCTTTTCCAACTTTTTCTAATGCATATTTCACGCCTTCCAGAAATGTATCTGGAACACTTCTTTCCGACATCTTCAACATCTTGGGGACCATCTTCACCATCTTGAGGTTTACCTTTGATTCTGCGCAGTGTAACCGGAAGTCCGCGATTTGCGGACTTAAAATCCCATCTGGCCAGAGGTCCCGATCCCCGTCGCTGACCAAAAGGATCGCGGCCTCTAGGAACGAGATTGAGTAGTTTCGACAGTACTTTCATATAAACTTTGGATTTTGTTTTTGACATTTGGTGTTGTTCAATAGAAATAATTTATTTTGTGAAGACAGCACAGAAGTTTCCAATACAATGCAAATAATCTCGGTACAAAGTTCTTGTCCGCTTGTTACTCCAACTTATGGTGTGTTCCTTCTTAAGCTTATAAAAAAGTAAACTGGGGTAAAACTCCCTTTGAGTCATGGATGAATGATTTTTAGGAAAAATCACTAAGTGTGACCACAACAACTTGAATGCTGTTTTCATAAGAAAAGATTCAAATCAGCGAGAGCCCTCAGGCTAAAATGGGATTAAAGAAGTTCTTACTTGTATACAAACTTCTAAAATTGTTGTTCAGGCGCGACAAGATTTTTCTGGTGTTTGATTATGATGCTCTTCTCGCAGCAAAATTGAAAAAGCTCTGTCTTTTGCCGTACAACACGATGTTAATGGAAGTTGACGAGGGACCAGCGATCGAGTCAACTATCACCCATAGAAATTGGGAGTGAATTATCTAATTGTTTTAGTATAAACCTGCTATTTGCTTGAAACTTATCTAAATTCTTTTCACAGACCCTTTGAAAACCCAAAGATGCCGCCGCGATTTTGTTAACCACAACACACAGCTACTCACTATCTACTACAAATTAGATGAGTGAGTAGCGTGGCCAACATGAAAACGGCATTTATGATATAAGACTCGCAAGTAGAATGATACTAAAAGCTGTTAGTTCTTATGTTCGATTATATTCCAAGAATTGAAATAAAGCGAGAGAGTTCTATTATTGTGCTGCAATCAAGCGGAGTAAAATGACTCTGTGATTAAGCATAGTTAGTAGAACTATGGATTAAGTTTGAATAAAATTGCCCGGTATTAAATTGAACTTTTCATGTTCTGTGATAAGATGGAATTCTTTGATAAGATGGAATTCTTTGAAGAAAGAAAGCTCATATTTCAATCGGTTTTAGTCCTGAATTGTGCGAGCGAAAAACTATATGTATATATGAATGTTGTGCCGCGTAGTACTGGGAACACAAATAGTGGAACCAGAGAATTAACTCTGAAGTGTAAATTATAGTGCTACTTAAACCCATGAATAACCCACTGGGCGTTAGCCCTAGTAAAGGGAAACAGGGAACCACACGAGGCAAAGAAAAAATCTTTTGACCTCGGTGGGAATCGAACCCACGACCTCCGGAATAGATCTACCGTTAAACAGTTTCCAGCACTTTCCAAGACGTAGATTTTGATGGGTCATTATTACCTCTCTTTATCAGTTGATGCTACAAGCATGGTATCAAAAAACTGCCCAATCATTGGTGAACACGTTGGTGTTAAACAGTTTCCAGCACTTTCCAAGACGTAGATTTTGATGGGTCATTATTACCTCTCTTTATCAGTTGATGCTACAAGCATGGTATCAAAAAACTGCCCAATCATTGGTGAACACGTTGGTATTATTTTCGTAACGGTAGATCTATTCCGGAGGTCGTGGGTTCGATTCCCACCGAGGTCAAAAGATTTTTTCTTTGCCTCGTGTGGTTCCCTGTTTCCCTTTACTAGGGCTAACGCCCAGTGGGTTATTCATGGGTTTAAGTAGCACTATAATTTACACTTCAGAGTTAATTCTCTGGTTCCACTATATGTATATAGCCTGTAATTCCGCTTCGAATACCTTGTAAACAACGAGTTAGAAATCTTTCGTTTTCAGTATTCGGCTATATATTTTAATGATATTCCTCCGACTTGCAGAAACAAGACTGAACTCTGCGCACGATTTTGGTTTAATGAAAGAATGTACCGAACATTAAAAGGAAGTCTGTTGAAATATTCCTACCGAACAACCTTTTTAGTCAGTCTCTTTCTAGAAATTTAATTCCGTGGCATGATAAACGCCTAACGCATTCTAGAATATCATTATTAAGATCAAAAAGTCATTGTCGTAGACTGACTACATGAAACCACAAGTGATTAAGTCTAGACGGGCCTGAGCTGAGTTTCTTAGATATGCATATAGACTAAGTCTAAAATATAGATGTCATTGACCAAAAAAAGAAAATATTCTTCAGTGTAAAACAGCAAGTTAAACCAACGTTGAAAATTTGGGTTGAAAGAAAGAAAGTTCTGTAAAAACAAGTCAAGTGTTGTCAATCCCGTTCAAATTGTTTTCTTGCTTCAGTGCCCTGCAAGACAATCATTGCCATGTGAAACGGATACTGACGACTCTTTCACAGCTCGATCAATGATGCTGAATGTAAAATGAAGTCTTAATCATGAGAGAGCTTTAATGTACTGAACGAATTTTCGTAGGGATCTAAAAGCGAATGTAGCTGAATCTTACATAATTAAAGGAAACCCCGCTTGAAGCCATTTGTGACGGATTGACGCGTCGGATTAGTGTCACGCTCCAGTACCGTGGAATGCAAAGCAAAGCTTTACTGAGCCTCCAGGCTAAATAAGATTAAACAAGTTCTTACTTCTGTATGTATCTCTAAAATTACTGTTCAGTAGTGACACGATTTTTCTGGACTTTAATTAATTCACTTTTCGCAGCAAAATTGACAAAGCTCTGCCATTTACCCGGTACAACACGATGTTAATGGCATTTTGCAATACCAGCAACTATTATACTTTCTGTATAACAAAGACTTCTAAAATTACATTGTGAGCTCGAGATTCCGCCACCATTTTTAACCGCACATAGCTAGGGTACTCACCATCTACAACAGAATACGTGGTGAGTAGCGTAGCCAGTAATAGAAAGCCATTTACGATATAAGAACGCAACTGAGTAGATTGATACTAAAAACTCAGTTAGTTCTTATGTTCGACTGTATTCCAATAAAGCAAGAGAGTTCTATTCTTCTGCTGTTATCAAGCGGAGCAAATCAAAAGACTCTGTGATTAAGTTTGAATAAAATTGCCCGGTTCATTAAATCGAACTTCTCATGTTGTGTGATCAGAAGGAATCCTTCGAAAAGAGAAAGCTTACATTTCAATAGGTTTTAGTCCTGAATTGAGCGAGCGAAAAACTATACTGATTCAGTCAGCAGTTCCGCTTCGAATGCCTTGTAAACAACAAGTTAGAACTCTTTCACTTACCTTCAGTATTCTGGATATCTGAACGATATTCCTTGAAGAAACAACAACTCTGCAAACGATTTTTGGTTAAATGAAACAAATTAGCGAACATTAAAAGGAAGTCTGTTGAAATATTCCTACTAAATAACCTTTTAAGTTAGTCTCATTCTGGGAATTTAATCAGGTGGCATGAGAAACGCCTATAATTATTAAGGTCAAAAAGTCATTCTCGTAGAATGAATGAGGCAGTATTAGTTTGTCTAAATGGTCCACAAGACTACGTAATAAAGTTTACCCCTAGGGGGTAGTGGCCATCAAACGTGTACGTGTCCGCGAAATAACTTTCTCACGGATTTTGTTGGCCGCTTAGGTAACTTTGTCTGAGATCTTTCAGAGCTGCATAGTCCTTAAGGTGGGGGGGGAAGGGGGGGGTGTTACAGCGGCATTTTTTAAAAGTTCAAGGAAATGAACTCACCATCTCTAGGAGGCATTTACGTTTGAAAAGGCAGAATATTTGAAAATTCTCTCTTTAAATCATAATTGTCTTTATTTTCATGAAAAAAGAGGCATAAACTATAGGCACTTACGCGAGTCTCGCCCTCAGGATATCACGCGGCGTCACGCACGATGGCGTCACGCACGATGGACTAAGTGAAAGAGAGACTACTCGGAGTCTAATACGAACTACGTACATGGTGGTATCCTGACGACAAGAACGGCAAAAATGGGGGAGTGTGGAAAAGAGGTGGCGTGTATTTTCCTGATCTAGAATGTTCCCTGCTCTCTGTTTTCGAGGCTGTTGGTTGAAAGACGCCAAAAGTGTCAACACCTTGACAACGGCACGAGTTAGCGCTTTTTGGTTCTCCTCTCCTATTCGGATGAACGTTTATCGATTTTTACTGTAATTCTTGAGCAATTTTAATAACGGCATCGAGCCGCAAATCGCGCCTGGAGGCAATTATGACATTTTAGATTTGCAGGTTTTTTTGAGATAATTTTGTAAGAGCAATAGAGTACTTTTTCATGTTGACATAGACTTATCGAAAGACTGTGGCTGTTGGGAGAATTGCCGGTCAAGAGTTTACATAACTGTTTTGATTTATCTTACCCCCCCCCCCCCCTCCCCCCTCCCCCATTACGTTTAGACAACGCTATAGAAGTTTATAGATGTCTTGCTGTAGTAGTCAGAGAGGTTAAGGGACATGTTGTGTTTCAATTTAGACAATTTAGACAACTTTATTATTACATTTTTTTACACATATTACAGTAGAGACCTGGCGCCCGTTTCTCAGAAGAGGCCGAAACATTTCGGGCCCATAAAGCCATTTTTAGTTCATCTGAATCTGAAAACGGAGAAGTCTATATGCCTGAAACGTTTTGTATGAAGAGAACCGCTCTTCATATTAAGAATATGTGAATAAAGCAACTCTGTAATCATAAGGTTCCAGATTTTGCTGTGGCTTTACGGGCCCGAAAAGTTTCCGGGGCTTTCGAGAAACGGGCCTCAGGCACCGCAGGTAGCAAAAGCTAATCGAGGCGAGCCAGGAACAATAAAAATAAATGACATCTACTTACCTAATGGTTTATTTGCACGTACAGACTTAAAAATGTGGCCCAACACTGGATCACCTAGGAGCGGAGGAGGTTTTACCAAAAAAAGTACCACTTTTGCCTTGCATTTATGCCGGCATAATTTCGGGCATAATGGCATAGTCAAAGCATTGTGCATAATGCCGGCAAAATGGTCAAGTTTATGGCGTAATTTTAGCATAGTGCTGCAAAACTAATATTTTCGCTATTTTCAGTAAGAATATAAGAAAAAAAACCGAATTTTCCTCCTGTTTCAATATTCAGCTCTATCTAAGGCTTGGTTACTGGCGTAAAGGCCTGGTTACAGCAGTAGGCCAACATTGTCAGGTCCAGCAGGCTTGGCAGACACTCATTTGGGTGGTACCGTGGATTCATGGGCGAAATTTCAGTCAGCATCACACGGCGGAGCATAAATTAAAGGTCTGACACGAGCCTAATTTTTGGCATAATGGTACGATTTTTGGGGTGAGGCTAAAAAGCATAATGGTCAAATTTATGAGCATGATGTGTCTAACCCAACTTGCATACGGCTGATGAGCCTAAAATTTGAATTGACCGATCAGGATTCAGCAGGCGGGAAACAGTCTACTGCCCTGCATTCAATGTAAGTCAGCAAGACAATCGATGAAGTCGGGCAACTTTTCTCATTGGAAACGGCATCAAATATTCACAAAGAGGGATTTTTAATTCCCAAAACCATATCATTGTAAAAAGTGAGAATTATGAAACAACATTTTGAACGCGCAAGCTTTTAATTCTAAATTTTGGCGCCAACGCCAGGCAACTCGCTCGTAGTTCGTCGATTGTCGCTAGGTAGGATAATAGTTCCTGTAGTTCCTCATCAAATTCAACCCGAAATTCTTAGGTTAACTGTTAGAAGAGGCCAAAGCAACATTAGCATTGTCTTTATTTGTGTTAGCAGCACAGAAATGATGTCTGCATGTATGATCAGGCGAGACTCGCATCATTGTTAATTAAGTTTCCACTTGCGGCATCTTGTCCGCCGGCGGAAACGCTACAGAGTTCTTTCTCGTCACATCATATGTCTTTTTGTGTGTCCGTGTAAAGTATAAAGCAATAAATTACGTCAAACGGCAAAAGGCAAAAATGAGACTTTTGCCGTCTGTCTTCACCTGTTTGTACAGTAGATCGAAAATATTTGCATTTGCAGTGAATAGTAGGAGACACTTTTCTATATTTTGTGCATTTAGTTAAGGATTACAAGAAAAGAATGAAAAAAATCAAAAGCTATTTTTGCCGTTTGCCGTTTGCGAAAACGTCATGCTTAAACTCTCTATTGACAAAAACATTAATCATAACTATCATAACTAGAACTGCGGAATGAAGAATTAAGCGTAAATAGAAAGTAAGAACTTTGTTAAAGTGTCAAAAGCCTTGTAGCTTGGGATAGTACCCATCCTAATTAGGGGACACAATTAAAAGAAATGCTAATAGTAATAAGAGTAATAAGTATCTATCTCTAACTATGTTTGAAAACTAAGATTTAAATCTATAACTATAACTATATATCAAAAATCATGTCGAGCAGACGACGCAGCCCTCGCAGCCGGTGTCCATTAAGTTGGTTAAATCACTTTTGCGAATACGGTTTGTGAATGCTTTCAATGTCTTGGCTGATCTATCAGCCGTAGCCAGTAACACAGAGAGTGTCCCCCATGAGTAACAGTGTTATATCTAGTAGTAGAGAAATCTGATTATCTCAGGTTGTATGGGGATGTTTGATTACTGAAAATGTTACAAATACTATTTGGACGTAGCTTATGTTTAACTTTACATATGAGAATGCAGATTTCCTGTAAACGCCTATTCGCTAAGGTTGACAAGTTAGCTCTCTCCAGTAGCTGAGAATAACTAGCGTGTTTGTCCTTATAAACTGTCCTCAAGCCCCTTTCCTGTAGTTTTCAAGTTTACGTGAGTCAGTAGCTCGGCAAAAATCCCCCGCTAAGTGGCAATAAGTGAGATATGGTAGCACAGCTGACTTATATAACTGGAGTTTAGCCTTTGTGGGGGATTAAATTCCTTAGTCGCATAAGTACGCCGATCCCCTGGCTTGCCATTTTGCAGGTTGTGCTGACGTGTTCCGAGAAATTTAATTTGGAGTCAATGGTAACACGTAAAAGTTTGATTAAGGGTATCTGAGCTCTTAATTTCCTGATTGTTAGCATAGATCACTGCATCATCAGCGCTTGGGTCAGTTTTCTTACTGTAGCCGATGTCCAGTGTCTAATATTTTTGGAGGTTTCCAGCCAGTAAGTTAGACTCGTACCACTTGGTTGCCTGATCTGCATTTATACTTAACCGAGATGTAACCTGCTCCCGGTCATGACCACTGTGATAAATTTGGAAAACGTAGATGAGAACTTTGCATTTGATTATTGACTATCAAACGCCGTACTTCACATAAGCCGAACCCAATTCAACCAATTAGACTCATGCGGTGAAGTTTGGCGCTTAACCCAACTGAATTCAACTGATTTTATTTGGAGCGGCTGAGGCGTTCTTCACACCTGGCAAGCCGTGAATAACGCCTGAAGACCGACTTTGGGTCAAGCGGCGATCTTTAATGGCTTCTTCTTCAAACATTTACCGCGAAAATTCTCGAACATATGCAGACACGATGTCCAAGCAAATATGGCTCGGCTGATGGGACAAAAATTTACATTTGAAATCATTATTATCTCGGCCCATTCTCTTCCCCATAGCCCGTTTTCTCATCTCTTAGCCGGCGGAGCCTTGGCACTAGAATCGAAGGGCTCTGGAGACATACGATTTTCGCGTGGCTAGATTCTAGGACTTCCGGTCTTCATGTATGCGGTCGTGATAGTTTTACATACAGTATGAGATTGAAAATGGCGGCTGTCGAGGGAGTATTCGAGGAATCTTTGTTTCAGGCCTTAAAATTTTATCAATTTGGAGAATGTTTCCGTCAAAAAAAAGGTGATAAGGAGCACTGTCGTTTTAAAGTAAGACGCTGTTTTTTTTACGTGCTTTTGCAAGTCATTGGTTTTTCAGTTAATCATTTGCGAACATATGTTATGGTTCAATGTTAAAATCAGTTGATTTTTTAAAACTGGTTTAAGTTTTTGAAACTGGTTTTATTTTTTTGAAACTGGTTTGTTCTTGATTATTAGCATTTATTCTATAGAATAACAGTTTATAATGAAGAACAAAACCATATATTATACTATTTTCTACTCCGTAAAAATTAAGAACCTAATTAAGAACCTACTTAGCCTAAAATGCCAGTAAAGTAACCCCAAAATAATATATAGATTTAGCAAGCCTAAAAGCGGAGCTTCAATTGTTTATAATTAAAA
>JAHPZR010020395.1:0-26046 GCA_019787425.1 Platygyra sinensis | reverse complement strand
GGAGGTAGAGTATGACTTAGAAGTCGAGATCATGTCAAACGCGAGCGAACAAAAAGACACCTCAGATGATGATGAACCGGAAGATGTCTACGCTAACGAGCCTTTAGCAGACGAGAATTGGCTAGCTCAATTGAGGCAGAAAGAAAAAAAGAACAAGAACTCGAAGAGGAACTATGCCCTGGATGTGCCGTTTTCCTTGTTTGGCCTGTTGTTGCATCCGAAAACAACGCATTTATCTGGGATTTCCTTTCTTTCTACGGAAGCGAAGATTGTCCCAAACTAGAAAGCGATCAATGGCCTGGAATGACATCACAAACTGCGCTATACCCAGACTACTTTAAGTGATTCTGCTGCTCGGTCGTGTTTTAAAAAAGCGCGCTATTTTCGATCTTTAAAAATTCATAAAAAATTAGGGTTTCAACCGAATACAAAAATTTTTGTGGCATTTTTATTAATTCCATACAGTGATTGCACTAATTGAAAAAAGTTTTTTGGGGTTATAGGCACTTTAAGTTTACTTGTCTTCGCATATTGAATTATTCAAAAGTAATTTTAATAAAGGCCAGTTACCTGTACCGAGATCATCACTGTTAGAAACTGAAGAGTGACATGCCTTGCCTCCATAGGATTGTGTGGACTGAGAAGGTCATTAACTGCAGCCCAAGCTGCTTCAACAGCATGCTAAACACAAAATGTTAAAACAACTAGGATCATTCATTCATTCTTAGCAATAAATTACTTAATATATCATTAATGATATACATGTACATATTCCACCCTATATACATGTATCATATCTGACCTGCACTCAATTACACACTCAGAGCTGTCAGTAAGGAAATTATAACCCATGACACCCACTGCGGCTGGGTGTATGTTTTATTGATGCACCCTTGATGTTACAGGTGAACTTACTTGCCATCGATATAATTCACTCTAAATTATTTAGTAACAAATTTGCCATGGGTGTGAAGATCAAGGTTTACAACTAAGAGAATCAAAATTTAATGACAGCCCACCACTGATGCCTTGTTGCAATGGAGTAGCTGGTACATGTTTATGCCAATTATCCCAAGACCAAGATTATGGTTAGGGGAGGTGGGGAGGAGTGGTAACTGAACTTCTGGCAGGGTCTCCTGACTAAGCAAAAAAAAGATCAGGAGCAGGGTCAAGACTTAAGTTAATACCAAGGTCCTCCAGACCTGGAGTTTGAGCTTGAGACTAATAATAATTATTAGGCTAACCCCTCATCCCATCAAAGAACTTGCAACATTAGGACAACTAACAAGATGGCAAGCAGTACATGAATGCCACAATTCTGTGGTTTTTAAGTCACAATTATGCACCATGTACAAAAATGTACCAGGCCCTCAGATCATGCATAGTAATTCAAGAGATTTTCCAAGGCAGCCTGGTAGCTCATTCAGCTCTTATTAATTTATATTAGTTATATTTCATCAGCAACAAGCTAAAAAGAATACATAAATAAATAATTCTGATGAACAGGATTTTGTTCACTGCTCTGGTGGTTTCATGGCTTTGTAGTAATTTTTCTTGGACATTTCGTCCAAGGGGGAAAGGTGCAATGAGCTTATCCCTATCAAGGGCTCAAAGTTAATGACCAGCTGGTCCCATATGCGACTAGATTTTTGTCTGTGCACCTAAAAAAATCATGTGTGGCTGCACCACCGTACCTTAAAAAGCCAAAGTACAGTGCGACTTCTATAGTGCTGACCATGCTAACGTACTCCGAGTGATAAATATAAATTTAAACTACTAGATATAACACAACCAGGCACCAAATAATAAAGTTGCACCATCCATTTGCCTTTCATCGTTGTGTGTTTTATTCGTCATTATTTTAAGCTCAATTTCCCCATGGATTCTCCGAACTCAAACTTTCATTTCTTCCCACGTGCTTATGGCGGTCATAGTGCTAGGCATTACTAGCGGTAAGCGTGGAGACTGCGGTTGAGATTAAATCGTGTTCTTGTTCTTCTCGAACTTACAGAATGTTACGTTTTGTAAAGAAAGCATTTTTTTAAACTTGTCTGACATACAAAAAATGACCAGTGTTTTCAGAACAGGGCGGTCCATGAATTCTATGGCTTGACAGCTAGCCAAATAAGCAAAGTTTGTGCTAGTTCTCACACACTGAATGCATTTTTGTCTGCCACACGACAATGCAACAGCACTTTAGTGTTGTTGTTGTTTCCTAGGCTCTATGCTTTTTCTCTTGGCAATAAAGTGCTGTTGTATTGTCGTGTGGCAGACAAAAATGCATTCAGTGTGTGAGAAATGTTTTTCCTGCCGGCTGAGCTTGCGAAAGAGGCAGGAATTGAAGTTCTCTCACGCTGAATGGGGAACCTGGGTACGAGCCAGGATGTTAGTTTCACGCTCTGTCATGTGAGTCAGTTTTCTTTTCTTGCCGGACAGTGCAACAGTTTTCCCATCCTCCCACCCCTTAGCGAGTTATTGCCTAGAGTGGAAGTGTATCAACATTTTTTGGTAGTTTTTTCACCTTTGTTGTCAAGTCTAATTCTGTGATGTTGATAGAATTGTCAATAAAGTGCTGTTGCATTGTCTTGTGGCAGACAAAAATCCTGGCTTGTACCCAGGTTCCCCATTCAGTGTGAGAGAACTTCATTTCCTGCCTCTTTCGCAAGCTCAGCCGGCAGGAAAAACATTTCTCACAAATACCCGCATGTTGAAAAATCAAGAATCTTTGTGAACATAATTTAGAAGGTACTCAACAAAGCGACTTCAGTAGTTAATATCTAAGCTTAATTCTTGTGCAAAATATCCTGATTCTTTTATTTGTTTTCGTTGTGTTCACTACTTCTAGAATAGGCCCATATTGCAGCACGAAGCCTGAGTCATCCTTTTTCGGGCATTAAAGGAGATAGTTTTTTAACCCTTTAGTGCCCAAGGGGCCTCCCTTTGACGAGTAAAATCGTCTGGCGTTACACAGAGTAAAATCTATAAGTCACTATTGGGCATTAAAGGGTTAATAAGTATTCTTTTGGAGTAGGTGCTACAAGTATTTGAAGCTGTGCGCCTAAAAGTTTTGACTCAACGCCTAAAATTTCGGCAGTGCACCTAAAAATTTTCACCTGGTCGCACAAGTGCTCCCAAAGCCAAAAATAAACTCTGAGCCCTGCTATCTGAAGCACCACCCATGAGATAAGTTCAGACCAGAACACCGGGAACTACTTGCCCTACTCTTTTTGATAACATCCCCTGCTAACTATGTAACACTGAAGATGCAGGAGATGGGACCTATGATTTATAGTCCTTATCCAAGATGACTTGAACATCTAACCATTTGTAGATATAATTACAAAGGCAGTACATTCCCCTCAGTTATTTTACAACCCTGAGTGTTGGTCTGGTCTGGGGCTCAAACCCTCGACCTCCCACACAGCAGACTGGCATTCTACCAACTGAGCTAACCAGGTGGAATTGCTTGCAATGTCTCCTTGTTTCTTATGAAACCAAACTACACGAAACAAATGCCACTATCTCATTATACTTACATCTTCCACACGCCTACTGGCTAGGAAGTCACAAAGATCCTTTAAAACCCTCACACGGTTTGACAAAGGACTGTCCTTCCCTATTTCCTATAATAATAAACACAACCATTTCTGAGATGCATTTACAATGAGCATTAAATCTAAATTTTATGACAAACATCCAGCAACATTACAATTTTTGGTAAGTCTACTTGAATGAGATAATTGTCTCCAGGGTCATCAAGTTCATGCAGGCTCTTTCTTGGCCCAGTTTTCATTGATTAGGGGCACTTGCTGATAATAATGGTTCAATGAGCAGTATAGTTTAACTGTTTTGGGAGATAAAAGGTGCTCTGCATTGGGCACAAGGGTTGAACCAAGATCTTCCTCACTGGTTTCAAAAGCACATATTTGCATACTGGTATCAGAGTATTTAATTTTCATCCTATCACAGGATTTAAGATTACAGTATTTCATTTTAATCCTGTTGTCAAGCTACAAATGCTAGGTGTAATGTACCAGTCAAATCAAAGCTTAAACCCCCCCCCCCCCCAACCCATTTGAATTTTTGGAAAATTTCTGTTCAAATTCCCCCCCTCCTGAGGCCGAAAAGGTGTTCAAATGGCCAATCATAGGTCCATTCCAGGAGATAAAATGCCCCCACCCCCGGGAAACTTTTCAGTAGCTTCTATTATGCTCCCGAAGCTGTGTATGTAAACATGGTTTAATAGAAAACACTCTTACATGCCAAAGATAATATAAATAGTTCTTGAATACCTTCAAATACAGAGCAAAGCTTGTGCAAACCTTTGCTTTTTTTTCAGCCAGTCCGCATGAATCGGGTATCTTTCACTTTGAATGCATTGATCAAGGCTTGTCTCCACCACGATTTAACATGCCTTGTGGAATCAACGCGACTCATAACATGAAATCGAGGCTAGCGATCAAATTCCCCACCCCCTGTGAGTAGTGATCAAATGCCCAGCCCCCAAGAAGACTAAGTTCAAAGACAAATTCCCTCCCTCCAGGACAGGAAAAGAATGCCTGGAGTATGCCGGGGGGAAGGAAAGGGAGGAGGGTTTAAGCTTTGATTTGACTGGTACAATGTACATGTACATAAGCTGGTATGAATGCACAGAAGATATTGACAGCTAAAAAAGTGGTATTTCATCAAAAACACCCTAAGTGAGACAGGGATCCTTGATTTATACCCCTAAGCAAGACAACAGGCATCCCTGATCTTGTTGTATGGGAGTCATTTCCCTAGGATTGTACCATTCAATTAGGGGATAAATTGTAGAATGCCGCGCCAATCATTTGGATCTAATTGAATTTGGATGGTTCATGTTTTTGTTTCTATATGCTTCATTCTTTAATACAGGCAATGAGAAGTGGCCCTGTATTGTAAAATCACTCCCAATCAGGTGTTTGGCTTACTGTATATTGTAAAAAATGAGCTAGTGGTCTTTCGCATGAGGCCTCAAAATACTGTATTTAGAGACGTCAATGTTCCAAGCTTTCGCTGATCCAGGGCCTGACTCGAAATAACACCCGGGGTATCCAATCGATGGAAATTGATGATCGGAAAACCAATCGACCTATCGATATCAATCGATAAAATTAGTTGATTGGTATCAGTCAATCGATGATCAATCGATAACCACACAAAAATTGTTCATCGATTGGCATAGGACCTCGAAACAGACGTCACACACGCTACTTGTCCGATCATCTGCCATTTTTAGGAAGCCTAGGCCTGAGGACGAAATTGGTAAAACAATTCCGACCTAGTCTTCTCAGTGCAATGAATATACCCTGTGTACTCAAATTACCCACTTGCCCGTCATTGCCTTTCCGTGTCATAATCTTTATGCAAGATGTCCGGGTAATGGCTTTACTGAATATAAGGTGCATCGTCAAAGGCTATATCATCTTTGCCGTTTTGAGGTGAACGTCGATGAAGTATTCGCTGCAAACAAGCGAGGGGAGAACACGGAAATGTGTTTAAAGTTGTGAGGAGAGTATTGTTCTCCTTTTCACATTAATGAATTGTGTTTACAATAAGTGCGTACAAAGTTGTACCTTTTTCATGCGTCAATTCAGTTTCCGTCAATCTACAACCAATCAATACCAATTTATCTATCGATTGGTATTGATAATCGATACCAATCGATAACCACACGAATCTTCACCATCGATTGGTAATTGATTATCAATATCAATCGATTAATTGATATAGATTGGTATCGATTGATATCGACTGTCATCGATTATCGATTCCATCGATTGGATACCCTGGGAATAACACAACATTACCCAACATGCTGAATTTAGGGAGCCTAACCTACTTAATTTATGAGCTAAGTTGATTCGGGTTGGTAAATATCACCAACTGATAGGCAAGGTGTTAGTATGTTACGGAAAAAACGGAGTGTTGCAAACTAGCAAAACATAAAACAGCATAACTTACCTGCAGTAATTCTTGGTGGAAGATCAACTCATCAGGTTTGGGGCCTTCATACACGCTACTTGTGATTACATGACCTTTCTTCACGCCGAAGAACTGCTTCACTTTTTGACGAAACCCTTCACTGGCATTGGTCTTTGACATTTTCGTTACAAAATAAAGCAATACCTAAATATATTCGTGGTTCGCTTATGCAGCCGCCATACTGGACGTGACCATTGACGTGACTACTAAGAGACTGGACACTAAATCAATACTGTCGGGGGAGGTGAGAGGCTGCAGATCAACAACATGGAGGACATCAAGGAACTGAAGGAAAATGTGAAGGAAGCTTTGACGAAAGTGGAAGAAGCGTTCGGAAACGCAGGCAAGACATTGTTTCCTAGTGAAGAACCAAAGAATGACAGGGACCTAATAAGATATGTAGTTAAAGCAATGTGAGTCTATTGGGGAAAATTTTGATCTCCTGCATTCGATCTGAGCTGAGATAAACCTGTTCTTATTATATTGGTTGATCTTTCAGGGCCATGGAAGCTTGTTTTAAAGAGCATGTTGCTCTTCAGGAATGCATGAGACGAAGCTGGTTTAGTATATGCCATAGAAAGCAAACAGAATATTGGGAGTGTTACCGCAAAGA
Source organism: Platygyra sinensis (assembly GCA_019787425.1). Taxonomy (NCBI): domain Eukaryota; kingdom Metazoa; phylum Cnidaria; class Anthozoa; order Scleractinia; family Merulinidae; genus Platygyra; species Platygyra sinensis. The sequence goes on along the minus strand of JAHPZR010020395.1, from coordinate 19,427 downwards.
AACTGTGAGTTGAAGCACATAAGCTTACTTGATGCTGATGTAAGCTTATAGCCATTTCTCGAGTTTACCTCGGTGTAAAAACCTGTGAAGTTTTTCTTTGTTTTGTAGCTATTGTTAGGGTTAGGTCTATTATGTTGACTTCGTTGTTTTCTTTCTTTTACGTCACTGGTGAGTGTCACAGGCTTTTAAACCTAGGATGAGCCCATTTCTCGTCAATACGAGGCATAAAAGCTTTCATGTATCTTGTCTAACCCCCCCCCCCCCCCCCACCCCCCCCCTTCCCCGCACCCAGGAATACAGGGGATTTCCTGGACTCACCTCCTCTGTGCAGGGAAAATTTCAAGATATTTATATCTGTTGAATCGTCTGAATCGCTTGGAGGGGAGTAAAACAATTTTGACAATTGAACTGACTGAAGCTTGTTAAAAATCCCAACTCAGTAGTGGGAGGCCAGCCCAGTTGTCTATATACAAATTAAAGCATGGAAGACTTGAATTTGGGAGCAACAAGCATAAATCCATCTGGTGCATGGAGAAGGATTCAAACCTAAGGTCTCTGGAATCCACCTAGTTCATGCCTTATGAACATTAATGGTTTCAGATATGGATGGATCAATGGTTGGAGTAAAGGGAAATGAAAGGCTGTAGATTTCCATCCCTTCCTTCCCACATTTATTGATACATACATACGTACACGCATAGTTTATTTGTCTCGCAGGTTACAAGGACTGGCAGCCATTGGCTGATGTGGACTTGCGTTAATAATTTACAATATTTACAGCTAATAAAAAAAATAGAAAAGACCAAATATGTACAAGATATTTGTAATAAGAGTAATAATACTCATTTCAGCCTGTTGGATCTAAGCTTACAAATCCTGTTTTCTTTTAATTTTGCAGATCAGACTACGGAAGCATTATGATGTGTACTGGGATAAATAATATAATTTTTTATATAAAAAAAACTTCTGCCGTAAATCGTGCATCAGGTTATGGTTTTCAAGTCAGTCCTTACATTCAAGTGAAAACCAGGCAGTCCAACTGTTGAAGGTCAATTGGATTTTTGTCTAGTTTGCAATTTCTAGGCTTGTGATAATTTGAGGTATCCCAGTGTTTAGATAGCCATTACTGCAAATTTCCAAAAGGAGGATATGTTGGTTACCAAAGTGAAAAACATGTGGCATTAGGTGTATGTCAACCTGTAAACTCCCAACTGCCTTGTCCCTAAAGTCAATTAAATGTCTTGCAGCATCAGAAAGGCGGTGCATTTCAGACTCTGTCTCTCTCTCTGCATTGTACCACAGAATGGTCAGTTTCAAGTTACAGTTTGTAATAGAGACCACTGAATAAAAAGAGTAAAGACTCATCATGTACAGTGTTATTTTTAATCTGAAATTGTTCACAAATACCTGCACTTAAGTGATGAAGCATTAGCTTCAGTACACAGAGTTGTCAATAGTTCTTGTTCTCATGGGTATTTGGTGTAAAAATTGTAGTTGGCCGGTGATAACTGACATGGAGCTTAACAAGTCAACGGTACATGTTTAGCTCTCTCTGGAATATCATGACAGCACTGATCTGAGGGAGATGGGGTGGGAATATATAATGCAGGACAAGGCAGCTCAGACCCAGGGAGAATAGTCTTACCCTAAAAGCAGGGCCTGTCCACTTCTGTTCTTTGCCTGACAGGGCTGTCATTAAACTGTATTTTATGACAGATTTTTTTTTATATGCTTGATAAAGTTTCTGCAATGTACTGATAAGAATAGCAAAACAAATAAATTGATAGCAATTCTTCTTGCCAGTGTTTTAATGTATCAAAAGTGTCAAATTTCACTTCCGGTGGGGTACAAAACTGCGAGGCCACCGCAAGGAGTGATTGTGACGTCATTTCAGGACTTGAAGCTTTGCTAAAAACAGAGTTCTCCGACATTTTCTTATTTTCTTATAAATAGTGCACTTTTGTACCATTTTTTAGCTCAGAATTAGAAAATGTCGGGCAAATCTGTTTTTCGCAAAGCTTCAAGTCCTGAAATGACGTCACAATCATTCCCAGTCTTCTGTTTTTGGTCTCGCGGTTTTGTACCCCACCGGAAGTGAAATTTGACACTTTGATACATTAAAACACCGGCAAGGAAAATCACTATCGAAATTTTTGTTTTGCTATTCTTATCAGTACATTGTGGAAATTTTATCGAGCAAATAACAAAAAATCTGTCATATACACTTTAAGGGCTGTAACCCATAACACTTGTTGTTATACGGCTAGCGCTGTGAGCAGGCAAGATGGACCAAATCACGTGCTGTGAATGGCTACCTGAGTGGGCAAGATGGAACTGTTTTCCAGTCGGGATTACCCACTGCACTGTGTCCCTTGAGAAAAATTTTCCCTGAAAGGCAAAATGACCAAGCTTTTCGGTCAAGATGGTTGGATATTGGCCTCGTTCTTTTTTTGCAAGTTTATGGACCTTGACTCCATCTCAGTCTATAAACACACAAAAAAAACTTGGTCAATATCAGCCATCTTGACTTCACGCTTAGTCAATAACCCATACTTATGGCCGAGTATGCTTGATTTTCTCTTGATGTTATGGGTGAAATTCCTTTGTTGATAGAATTCACCCACAAAGTAGTAATTTTGTTACAGGTGTGGAGTACAAGGCTACAGGTGAAACTTAATGACAGACCTGATGCATGCCTAGCTGACAAAACAACACCTGCAACACAAATGTGTATGCATTGCAGACCTATATATTCTAGGTGTAAAAACATTGTTTAGATCTATGTACATAAAGAGCCCGGCCAGTGATTATCTTTCATTTCTGTAGCAAAAAGCAACTAGGAGTGTCTCTTCTCAGATCCCCTGGATGGGATGAGGGCTTCCTATTAATATTAAATTTGCTAGGTGGAGAGAGACACTGAAAGTAAAGACTCTTGCCGAAAAAACACAACCCAATGTCCCCAGCCAGGGCAATCAAACTGGGCCAGTTAATCCAGAGTTGAGCACACTTACCATACGGCCAATGCACCTCCACATTTTTTCTAGGTACTCACAAATTAAAGACTTACAATTCAATACAACAGTAATACTGAATAAAATACCTTTATTAAAAGCTGCTCCCTGCAGCTTGTTTTAAATAAAATTCAATGTACACGTTATTCTGTGCACAGCACAAACCACTAGACAATAAATTCAAAATGCATAACTTTAGGGTGCAACAAAGGAGCACTCAAACAATCCTAAATTAAAGCACTGCTTTTATTCTAGCAACACAAAAACAAACTGTTATCGCAAGAATTTTGCTCTGAAAGCATACAGTGTGTGTCACTGTAACAAAAAAGCTGTAAGCTTGTAAAACTACAGAATTAGTCCTCTGTCCATACCAAAGATTCCTGATCAATACAAATGTTTCTTTTACCTTTGATGTTATTTAAATTTTAATTAATTACATACATGAACAGCACGTTTTTTTTCAGAACATATGAAATGTCAGCTCTAGAAACACAAAACAAATTTCAAACATCAAAGAATCCAAACCCTCTTGAATGCTGCATCTTTTAACAGCATGCGGACCCACAAAGTTTACAACTCAATTCAACAATCTTGTTTTTTGCTACCATTCTTAAACTTCTGAGTGCGCATGTTATTATAAGGCACGGTAAAGTAATAATACTGCTTAATACATCTTGGCCACAGCCTGCTGTACAATCCAAAATATTAAAAAATTTACCTTGAAAAATTCTGCAAACATCTACCCAAAGTGGCCCAAACTACAAATAATTATTTACACTTTTGGCACTAGAGCAAAAACCAACTGGTACTGGCACTAAAAATTAATTGCCAGTATAATTTTTATCTAATTAGAGTTGCAGTACAAAAATACTCATCTGGAAAAACGTCTTCACACGAAAAACTAACTTCAACAAGTTAACAAAAGTACGTGTACAGAGGTAAAAATAAATATTAGTATATACTAAAACAGTGGATAGTGTTGAACGTGTGCTCGATTGGCTTGTCAAACTCCGAATATCCTGTGCTATTTACACTGTACCTCCAAGCAACTCCGGAAAAAATGGCATCTCGGTTTGCATCCGCGACCAGAGAAGAAATCATCCAAATTAATTTTTGTGGTGTACATTACCTCACTGTTTTAGTATATACTAAAACAAGTATTCACCTCAGTGTCAGTGGCTAGCGCTGGATATTTTAAAAATTAAGTTACTCTACATCTAACCAAACAAACCAACTTCAGAAATGTACCCTGTGAGCTTGAGATTTCTATGAGGTGATAGTTGATGAGGCTGAAGGCCGAATCAACTATCATCTCATAGAAATCGAGAGCGAATAATCTAACTATTTTAGTAGAATTCTTACTAAAGTTCACTTCAAATAACGGTTTCCAATTATTTCTTGACGCATTATTAAACTTTACACCTCGAAAAGATCTCCCGGATTGAGTTGGCATTTAAAATTGAAGTCGTGCACACGCGCGCATCATTTTTTCAATAATTTCAACTTTTTTAAGTCAAGAAACCGTAAATGCCCTTCGTTTTGTCTTCTCAGGACTTTAATTATCCATTTTCATCAAAATTTTCCTCCAAAACTCTGGCAAAACGAAACAACCTCGCCATTTCGTAGACGAATTCAGCCACTGCACACTAATGGGTGATAGTGTGCAATGGCTTAGCCAATCAGATTACAGCATTTGCATTAGTATACCAGTCGAATTTCTACTAAGTATATTTAGAAAACAGTCCTAAGAAAGCATGCACACTGATTGGTTAAAAATCGTTTGTACAACTCGATGCAGACACAGAACTAGCGAGCACTGTTTAAAAACGCCCTTAATTTCAGCTTTAAGCGCTTATATTTCAAAAACGGCACGGTGAAATTTTTTTATATTATCAACATTTGATAAGCATGATTAGGCGCAACTTTTGGCAAAGTTTAAAAAAATTCTGTAGGTGGCGTTCAGAGCCACCTACAGAATACACCCTTGCTACACCCTTGCACTGTATACTGCATAGCAATAGATTACAGTTGGAGTATTGATCAACTGGTTAGAGACATCTTAGACTTAACATTACCAAGGTACAAGTCACTGCATGTACTTATAACATCACTTCATTGCAAAGCATAATAATATGTAAGCGTGCATGATAATCCAATGATGCACAGTCACTCATGGGTTGAGCAAAGTTAACTTGCTTTGCCATTTCTATTGACACTGTTATTGCATCACTGAGTTATGAAATGCTTGATGAGTTTCAAGCACACTCAAGCTAGAGTGCTCTTAGCTGCAACCCGCCCAAATCTTACACCTCGTTGGCAATCTCCAAATGCCCTGTAGGAATCATACCTCAATAATGCATTCAACAGCACAAATCAATAATTGATTATTAAATAAAAATAAACACTTGTAATTGCTATTAATAAATACTTGAGAGCATGGGAGAAATGTACAAAAACCTTGAGTAGCACGTGTGTTCAGGTGTTACCAATGAATAAATATTCATAAGCATTGTTAGAGTTACATGTATGAATTTGGCTTCTTTGAATTATAAGCTACAAGGAAAGTGATTCAAGTCTACTGCAACATGCTAGTTTTATATCTGATAAAAATAATATGCAATGAATGTATTCCCATAAATAGTGAAGTTGCTACATACAATACTTCTAAATAAATATGTAATCAATTATTATAGCTGATAATTTATAATATGTGTACTGGTACATATAACAGATATTTCTTTCTTATTATTCTCATTAATATGTCATTGTTTGTTTGGTCAGAAACTGCAGGGGTTAGGACCTGGGACTATAGTCAGGCTGTGACATCAAAACAAGAACGCACCTTAACATATATTTTTTTGAACCAAACAAATAGAAACAAAAAAAATAATAAAGTGAACTATAATAGGACTAAGGCAATCAAGCACAACTCAAATTGTTTCGAAATTATAAACATTCACAAAAGATATATAGACCTACATTCTTGTTTTTCCATCAAGCAAAACATTGAACCCACAAGACACACAGAAACCTGGCAGACCAAGAATCACATGGCACAGAAGCATTTAGAAAGACCTGATGAAGATCAATGAGTTGCTGCAAGACCAAAAGAGCGGCTTGAGACCAACAAAGGTAGTGGCAAGTGTAGACACATTTCCCAGATGGGACCAAAGAGGACCAGATGACAAAATCAAAAAATATCTGTCATATACACTTCAGCTTGAAGAATAGGCCATTTCTGAGTTCCTTTGTGCCTCTGTTTCAAAGCGAGTCTAAGTGTGAAACCATTCTTATGAAAATGACTTTCATTTGCATAAAAATGAATGCATGCAGACCTCATTTTCATATGAACGGTTTCACACTTGGACTTGTTTGAAACAGAGGATTAAGAGAACTCAGAAATGGCCTATTAAAACATGAGTTAGAACTGTACGTTGTTAGGTACTTGAAGTGAAGTATGCTGTGTCTCTCGGGAATAGGAATCATCATCTCCAGTGGGCTTTGTTTCTTCCATGAGTTTTTCCATCAAGAATCTCTTGTCCCTACCCTCCTAAAAATATCAAAGAGAACAATTTTTTTAATTCAGTTTTGTTCCCCAATTCTCTGGATAATGAAAATCAAGAGTTTCACTGGCTTAAAGCTCTCATGGTGTATGCAGGGCTTCTGATATTTTGCACGGTCACAAAGCTGCTCTTTGGTCTTGCAGCAACTCATTGATCTTCATCAGGTCTTTCTAAATGCTTCTGTGCCATGTGATTCTTGGTCTGCCAGGTTTCTGTGTGTCTTGTGGGTTCAATGTTTTGCTTGATGGAAAAACAAGAATGTAGGTCTATATATCTTTTGTGAATGTTTATAATTTCGAAACAATTTGAGTTGTGCTTGATTGCCTTAGTCCTATTATAGTTCACTTTATTATTTTTTTTGTTTCTATTTGTTTGGTTCAAAAAAATATATGTTAAGGTGCGTTCTTGTTTTGATGTCACAGCCTGACTATAGTCCCAGGTCCTAACCCCTGCAGTTTCTGACCAAACAAACAATGACATATTAATGAGAATAATAAGAAAGAAATATCTGTTATATGTACCAGTACACATATTATAAATTATCAGCTATAATAATTGATTACATATTTATTTAGAAGTATTGTATGTAGCAACTTCACTATTTATGGGAATACATTCATTGCATATTATTTTTATCAGATATAAAACTAGCATGTTGCAGTAGACTTGAATCACTTTCCTTGTAGCTTATAATTCAAAGAAGCCAAATTCATACATGTAACTCTAACAATGCTTATGAATATTTATTCATTGGTAACACCTGAACACACGTGCTACTCAAGGTTTTTGTACATTTCTCCCATGCTCTCAAGTATTTATTAATAGCAATTACAAGTGTTTATTTTTATTTAATAATCAATTATTGATTTGTGCTGTTGAATGCATTATTGAGGTATGATTCCTACAGGGCATTTGGAGATTGCCAACGAGGTGTAAGATTTGGGCGGGTTGCAGCTAAGAGCACTCTAGCTTGAGTGTGCTTGAAACTCATCAAGCATTTCATAACTCAGTGATGCAATAACAGTGTCAATAGAAATGGCAAAGCAAGTTAACTTTGCTCAACCCATGAGTGACTGTGCATCATTGGATTATCATGCACGCTTACATATTATTATGCTTTGCAATGAAGTGATGTTATAAGTACATGCAGTGACTTGTACCTTGGTAATGTTAAGTCTAAGATGTCTCTAACCAGTTGATCAATACTCCAACTGTAATCTATTGCTATGCAGTATACAGTGCAAGGGTGTAGCAAGGGTGTATTCTGTAGGTGGCTCTGAACGCCACCTACAGAATTTTTTTAAACTTTGCCAAAAGTTGCGCCTAATCATGCTTATCAAATGTTGATAATATAAAAAAATTTCACCGTGCCGTTTTTGAAATATAAGCGCTTAAAGCTGAAATTAAGGGCGTTTTTAAACAGTGCTCGCTAGTTCTGTGTCTGCATCGAGTTGTACAAACGATTTTTAACCAATCAGTGTGCATGCTTTCTTAGGACTGTTTTCTAAATATACTTAGTAGAAATTCGACTGGTATACTAATGCAAATGCTGTAATCTGATTGGCTAAGCCATTGCACACTATCACCCATTAGTGTGCAGTGGCTGAATTCGTCTACGAAATGGCGAGGTTGTTTCGTTTTGCCAGAGTTTTGGAGGAAAATTTTGATGAAAATGGATAATTAAAGTCCTGAGAAGACAAAACGAAGGGCATTTACGGTTTCTTGACTTAAAAAAGTTGAAATTATTGAAAAAATGATGCGCGCGTGTGCACGACTTCAATTTTAAATGCCAACTCAATCCGGGAGATCTTTTCGAGGTGTAAAGTTTAATAATGCGTCAAGAAATAATTGGAAACCGTTATTTGAAGTGAACTTTAGTAAGAATTCTACTAAAATAGTTAGATTATTCGCTCTCGATTTCTATGAGATGATAGTTGATTCGGCCTTCAGCCTCATCAACTATCACCTCATAGAAATCTCAAGCTCACAGGGTACATTTCTGAAGTTGGTTTGTTTGGTTAGATGTAGAGTAACTTAATTTTTAAAATATCCAGCGCTAGCCACTGACACTGAGGTGAATACTTGTTTTAGTATATACTAAAACAGTGAGGTAATGTACACCACAAAAATTAATTTGGATGATTTCTTCTCTGGTCGCGGATGCAAACCGAGATGCCATTTTTTCCGGAGTTGCTTGGAGGTACAGTGTAAATAGCACAGGATATTCGGAGTTTGACAAGCCAATCAGAGCACACGTTCAACACTATCCACTGTTTTAGTATATACTAATATTTATTTTTACCTCTGTACACGTACTTTTGTTAACTTGTTGAAGTTAGTTTTTCGTGTGAAGACGTTTTTCCAGATGAGTATTTTTGTACTGCAACTCTAATTAGATAAAAATTATACTGGCAATTAATTTTTAGTGCCAGTACCAGTTGGTTTTTGCTCTAGTGCCAAAAGTGTAAATAATTATTTGTAGTTTGGGCCACTTTGGGTAGATGTTTGCAGAAATTTTTCAAGGTAAATTTTTTAATATTTTGGATTGTACAGCAGGCTGTGGCCAAGATGTATTAAGCAGTATTATTACTTTACCGTGCCTTATAATAACATGCGCACTCAGAAGTTTAAGAATGGTAGCAAAAAACAAGATTGTTGAATTGAGTTGTAAACTTTGTGGGTCCGCATGCTGTTAAAAGATGCAGCATTCAAGAGGGTTTGGATTCTTTGATGTTTGAAATTTGTTTTGTGTTCTAGAGCTGACATTTCATATGTTCTGAAAAAAAACGTGCTGTTCATGTATGTAATTAATTAAAATTTAAATAACAGCAAAGGTAAAAGAAACATTTGTATTGATCAGGAAATCTTTGGTATGGACAGAGGACTAATTCTGTAGTTTTACAAGCTTACAGCTTTTTTGTTACAGTGACACACACTGTATGCTTTCAGAGCAAAATTCTTGCGATAACAGTTTGTTTTTGTGTTGCTAGAATAAAAGCAGTGCTTTAATTTAGGATTGTTTGAGTGCTCCTTTGTTGCACCCTAAAGTTATGCATTTTGAATTTATTGTCTAGTGGTTTGTGCTGTGCACAGAATAACGTGTACATTGAATTTTATTTAAAACAAGCTGCAGGGAGCAGCTTTTAATAAAGGTATTTTATTCAGTATTACTGTTGTATTGAATTGTAAGTCTTTAATTTGTGAGTACCTAGAAAAAATGTGGAGGTGCATTGGCCGTATGGTAAGTGTGCTCAACTCTGGATTAACTGGCCCAGTTTGATTGCCCTGGCTGGGGACATTGGGTTGTGTTTTTCGGCAAGAGTCTTTACTTTCAGTGTCTCTCTCCACCTAGCAAATTTAATATTAATAGGAAGCCCTCATCCCATCCAGGGGATCTGAGAAGAGACACTCCTAGTTGCTTTTTGCTACAGAAATGAAAGATAATCACTGGCCGGGCTCTTTATGTACATAGATCTAAACAATGTTTTTACACCTAGAATATATAGGTCTGCAATGCATACACATTTGTGTTGCAGGTGTTGTTTTGTCAGCTAGGCATGCATCAGGTCTGTCATTAAGTTTCACCTGTAGCCTTGTACTCCACACCTGTAACAAAATTACTACTTTGTGGGTGAATTCTATCAACAAAGGAATTTCACCCATAACATCAAGAGAAAATCAAGCATACTCGGCCATAAGTATGGGTTATTGACTAAGCGTGAAGTCAAGATGGCTGGATATTGACCAAGTTTTTTTTGTGTGTTTATAGACTGAGATGGAGTCAAGGTCCATAAACTTGCAAAAAAAGAACGAGGCCAATATCCAACCATCTTGACCGAAAAGCTTGGTCATTTTGCCTTTCAGGGAAAATTTTTCTCAAGGGACACAGTGCAGTGGGTAATCCCGACTGGGAAAACAGTTCCATCTTGCCCACTCAGGTAGCCATTCACAGCACGTGATTTGGTCCATCTTGCCTGCTCACAGCGCTAGCCGTATAACAACAAGTGTTATGGGTTACAGCCCTTAAAGTGTATATGACAGATTTTTTTGTTATTTGCTCGATAAAATTTCCACAATGTACTGATAAGAATAGCAAAACAAAAATTTCGATAGTGATTTTCCTTGCCGGTGTTTTAATGTATCAAAAGTGTCAAATTTCACTTCCGGTGGGGTACAAAACCGCGAGACCAAAAACAGAAGACTGGGAATGATTGTGACGTCATTTCAGGACTTGAAGCTTTGCGAAAAACAGATTTGCCCGACATTTTCTAATTCTGAGCTAAAAAATGGTACAAAAGTGCACTATTTATAAGAAAATAAGAAAATGTCGGAGAACTCTGTTTTTAGCAAAGCTTCAAGTCCTGAAATGACGTCACAATCACTCCTTGCGGTGGCCTCGCAGTTTTGTACCCCACCGGAAGTGAAATTTGACACTTTTGATACATTAAAACACTGGCAAGAAGAATTGCTATCAATTTATTTGTTTTGCTATTCTTATCAGTACATTGCAGAAACTTTATCAAGCATATAAAAAAAAATCTGTCATAAAATACAGTTTAATGACAGCCCTGTCAGGCAAAGAACAGAAGTGGACAGGCCCTGCTTTTAGGGTAAGACTATTCTCCCTGGGTCTGAGCTGCCTTGTCCTGCATTATATATTCCCACCCCATCTCCCTCAGATCAGTGCTGTCATGATATTCCAGAGAGAGCTAAACATGTACCGTTGACTTGTTAAGCTCCATGTCAGTTATCACCGGCCAACTACAATTTTTACACCAAAATACCCATGAGAACAAGAACTATTGACAACTCTGTGTACTGAAGCTAATGCTTCATCACTTAAGTGCAGGTATTTGTGAACAATTTCAGATTAAAAATAACACTGTACATGATGAGTCTTTACTCTTTTTATTCAGTGGTCTCTATTACAAACTGTAACTTGAAACTGACCATTCTGTGGTACAATGCAGAGAGAGAGACAGAGTCTGAAATGCACCGCCTTTCTGATGCTGCAAGACATTTAATTGACTTTAGGGACAAGGCAGTTGGGAGTTTACAGGTTGACATACACCTAATGCCACATGTTTTCACTTTTGGTAACCAACATATCCTCCTTTTGGAAATTTGCAGTAATGGCTATCTAAACACTGGGATACCTCAAATTATCACAAGCCTAGAAATTGCAAACTAGACAAAAATCCAATTGACCTTCAACAGTTGGACTGCCTGGTTTTCACTTGAATGTAAGGACTGACTTGAAAACCATAACCTGATGCACGATTTACGGCAGAAGTTTTTTTTTATATAAAAAATTATATTATTTATCCCAGTACACATCATAATGCTTCCGTAGTCTGATCTGCAAAATTAAAAGAAAACAGGATTTGTAAGCTTAGATCCAACAGGCTGAAATGAGTATTATTACTCTTATTACAAATATCTTGTACATATTTGGTCTTTTCTATTTTTTTTATTAGCTGTAAATATTGTAAATTATTAACGCAAGTCCACATCAGCCAATGGCTGCCAGTCCTTGTAACCTGCGAGACAAATAAACTATGCGTGTACGTATGTATGTATCAATAAATGTGGGAAGGAAGGGATGGAAATCTACAGCCTTTCATTTCCCTTTACTCCAACCATTGATCCATCCATATCTGAAACCATTAATGTTCATAAAGGCATGAACTAGGTGGATTCCAGAGACCTTAGGTTTGAATCCTTCTCCATGCCACCAGATGGATTTATGCTTGTTGCTCCCAAATTCAAGTCTTCCATGCTTTAATTTGTATATAGACAACTGGGCTGCCTCCCACTACTGAGTTGGGATTTTTAACAAGCTTCAGTCAGTTCAATTGTCAAAATTGTTTTACTCCCCTCCAAGCGATTCAGACGATTCAACAGATATAAATATCTTGAAATTTTCCCTGCACAGAGGAGGTGAGTCCAGGAAATCCCCTGTATTCCTGGGTGCGGGGAAGGGGGGGGTGGGGGGGGGGGGGGGGTTTAGACAAGATACATGAAAGCTTTTATGCCTCGTATTGACGAGAAATGGGCTCATCCTAGGTTTAAAAGCCTGTGACACTCACCAGTGACGTAAAAGAAAGAAAACAACGAAGTCAACATAATAGACCTAACCCTAACAATAGCTACAAAACAAAGAAAAACTTCACAGGTTTTTACACCGAGGTAAACTCGAGAAATGGCTATAAGCTTACATCAGCATCAAGTAAGCTTATGTGCTTCAACTCACAGTTTCTTTGCGGTAACACTCCCAATATTCTGTTTGCTTTCTATGGCATATACTAAACCAGCTTCGTCTCATGCATTCCTGAAGAGCAACATGCTCTTTAAAACAAGCTTCCATGGCCCTGAAAGATCAACCAATATAATAAGAACAGGTTTATCTCAGCTCAGATCGAATGCAGGAGATCAAAATTTTCCCCAATAGACTCACATTGCTTTAACTACATATCTTATTAGGTCCCTGTCATTCTTTGGTTCTTCACTAGGAAACAATGTCTTGCCTGCGTTTCCGAACGCTTCTTCCACTTTCGTCAAAGCTTCCTTCACATTTTCCTTCAGTTCCTTGATGTCCTCCATGTTGTTGATCTGCAGCCTCTCACCTCCCCCGACAGTATTGATTTAGTGTCCAGTCTCTTAGTAGTCACGTCAATGGTCACGTCCAGTATGGCGGCTGCATAAGCGAACCACGAATATATTTAGGTATTGCTTTATTTTGTAACGAAAATGTCAAAGACCAATGCCAGTGAAGGGTTTCGTCAAAAAGTGAAGCAGTTCTTCGGCGTGAAGAAAGGTCATGTAATCACAAGTAGCGTGTATGAAGGCCCCAAACCTGATGAGTTGATCTTCCACCAAGAATTACTGCAGGTAAGTTATGCTGTTTTATGTTTTGCTAGTTTGCAACACTCCGTTTTTTCCGTAACATACTAACACCTTGCCTATCAGTTGGTGATATTTACCAACCCGAATCAACTTAGCTCATAAATTAAGTAGGTTAGGCTCCCTAAATTCAGCATGTTGGGTAATGTTGTGTTATTCCCAGGGTATCCAATCGATGGAATCGATAATCGATGACAGTCGATATCAATCGATACCAATCTATATCAATTAATCGATTGATATTGATAATCAATTACCAATCGATGGTGAAGATTCGTGTGGTTATCGATTGGTATCGATTATCAATACCAATCGATAGATAAATTGGTATTGATTGGTTGTAGATTGACGGAAACTGAATTGACGCATGAAAAAGGTACAACTTTGTACGCACTTATTGTAAACACAATTCATTAATGTGAAAAGGAGAACAATACTCTCCTCACAACTTTAAACACATTTCCGTGTTCTCCCCTCGCTTGTTTGCAGCGAATACTTCATCGACGTTCACCTCAAAACGGCAAAGATGATATAGCCTTTGACGATGCACCTTATATTCAGTAAAGCCATTACCCGGACATCTTGCATAAAGATTATGACACGGAAAGGCAATGACGGGCAAGTGGGTAATTTGAGTACACAGGGTATATTCATTGCACTGAGAAGACTAGGTCGGAATTGTTTTACCAATTTCGTCCTCAGGCCTAGGCTTCCTAAAAATGGCAGATGATCGGACAAGTAGCGTGTGTGACGTCTGTTTCGAGGTCCTATGCCAATCGATGAACAATTTTTGTGTGGTTATCGATTGATCATCGATTGACTGATACCAATCAACTAATTTTATCGATTGATATCGATAGGTCGATTGGTTTTCCGATCATCAATTTCCATCGATTGGATACCCCGGGTGTTATTTCGAGTCAGGCCCTGGATCAGCGAAAGCTTGGAACATTGACGTCTCTAAATACAGTATTTTGAGGCCTCATGCGAAAGACCACTAGCTCATTTTTTACAATATACAGTAAGCCAAACACCTGATTGGGAGTGATTTTACAATACAGGGCCACTTCTCATTGCCTGTATTAAAGAATGAAGCATATAGAAACAAAAACATGAACCATCCAAATTCAATTAGATCCAAATGATTGGCGCGGCATTCTACAATTTATCCCCTAATTGAATGGTACAATCCTAGGGAAATGACTCCCATACAACAAGATCAGGGATGCCTGTTGTCTTGCTTAGGGGTATAAATCAAGGATCCCTGTCTCACTTAGGGTGTTTTTGATGAAATACCACTTTTTTAGCTGTCAATATCTTCTGTGCATTCATACCAGCTTATGTACATGTACATTGTACCAGTCAAATCAAAGCTTAAACCCTCCTCCCTTTCCTTCCCCCCGGCATACTCCAGGCATTCTTTTCCTGTCCTGGAGGGAGGGAATTTGTCTTTGAACTTAGTCTTCTTGGGGGCTGGGCATTTGATCACTACTCACAGGGGGTGGGGAATTTGATCGCTAGCCTCGATTTCATGTTATGAGTCGCGTTGATTCCACAAGGCATGTTAAATCGTGGTGGAGACAAGCCTTGATCAATGCATTCAAAGTGAAAGATACCCGATTCATGCGGACTGGCTGAAAAAAAAGCAAAGGTTTGCACAAGCTTTGCTCTGTATTTGAAGGTATTCAAGAACTATTTATATTATCTTTGGCATGTAAGAGTGTTTTCTATTAAACCATGTTTACATACACAGCTTCGGGAGCATAATAGAAGCTACTGAAAAGTTTCCCGGGGGTGGGGGCATTTTATCTCCTGGAATGGACCTATGATTGGCCATTTGAACACCTTTTCGGCCTCAGGAGGGGGGGAATTTGAACAGAAATTTTCCAAAAATTCAAATGGGTTGGGGGGGGGGGGGGTTTAAGCTTTGATTTGACTGGTACATTACACCTAGCATTTGTAGCTTGACAACAGGATTAAAATGAAATACTGTAATCTTAAATCCTGTGATAGGATGAAAATTAAATACTCTGATACCAGTATGCAAATATGTGCTTTTGAAACCAGTGAGGAAGATCTTGGTTCAACCCTTGTGCCCAATGCAGAGCACCTTTTATCTCCCAAAACAGTTAAACTATACTGCTCATTGAACCATTATTATCAGCAAGTGCCCCTAATCAATGAAAACTGGGCCAAGAAAGAGCCTGCATGAACTTGATGACCCTGGAGACAATTATCTCATTCAAGTAGACTTACCAAAAATTGTAATGTTGCTGGATGTTTGTCATAAAATTTAGATTTAATGCTCATTGTAAATGCATCTCAGAAATGGTTGTGTTTATTATTATAGGAAATAGGGAAGGACAGTCCTTTGTCAAACCGTGTGAGGGTTTTAAAGGATCTTTGTGACTTCCTAGCCAGTAGGCGTGTGGAAGATGTAAGTATAATGAGATAGTGGCATTTGTTTCGTGTAGTTTGGTTTCATAAGAAACAAGGAGACATTGCAAGCAATTCCACCTGGTTAGCTCAGTTGGTAGAATGCCAGTCTGCTGTGTGGGAGGTCGAGGGTTTGAGCCCCAGACCAGACCAACACTCAGGGTTGTAAAATAACTGAGGGGAATGTACTGCCTTTGTAATTATATCTACAAATGGTTAGATGTTCAAGTCATCTTGGATAAGGACTATAAATCATAGGTCCCATCTCCTGCATCTTCAGTGTTACATAGTTAGCAGGGGATGTTATCAAAAAGAGTAGGGCAAGTAGTTCCCGGTGTTCTGGTCTGAACTTATCTCATGGGTGGTGCTTCAGATAGCAGGGCTCAGAGTTTATTTTTGGCTTTGGGAGCACTTGTGCGACCAGGTGAAAATTTTTAGGTGCACTGCCGAAATTTTAGGCGTTGAGTCAAAACTTTTAGGCGCACAGCTTCAAATACTTGTAGCACCTACTCCAAAAGAATACTTATTAACCCTTTAATGCCCAATAGTGACTTATAGATTTTACTCTGTGTAACGCCAGACGATTTTACTCGTCAAAGGGAGGCCCCTTGGGCACTAAAGGGTTAAAAAAACTATCTCCTTTAATGCCCGAAAAAGGATGACTCAGGCTTCGTGCTGCAATATGGGCCTATTCTAGAAGTAGTGAACACAACGAAAACAAATAAAAGAATCAGGATATTTTGCACAAGAATTAAGCTTAGATATTAACTACTGAAGTCGCTTTGTTGAGTACCTTCTAAATTATGTTCACAAAGATTCTTGATTTTTCAACATGCGGGTATTTGTGAGAAATGTTTTTCCTGCCGGCTGAGCTTGCGAAAGAGGCAGGAAATGAAGTTCTCTCACACTGAATGGGGAACCTGGGTACAAGCCAGGATTTTTGTCTGCCACAAGACAATGCAACAGCACTTTATTGACAATTCTATCAACATCACAGAATTAGACTTGACAACAAAGGTGAAAAAACTACCAAAAAATGTTGATACACTTCCACTCTAGGCAATAACTCGCTAAGGGGTGGGAGGATGGGAAAACTGTTGCACTGTCCGGCAAGAAAAGAAAACTGACTCACATGACAGAGCGTGAAACTAACATCCTGGCTCGTACCCAGGTTCCCCATTCAGCGTGAGAGAACTTCAATTCCTGCCTCTTTCGCAAGCTCAGCCGGCAGGAAAAACATTTCTCACACACTGAATGCATTTTTGTCTGCCACACGACAATACAACAGCACTTTATTGCCAAGAGAAAAAGCATAGAGCCTAGGAAACAACAACAACACTAAAGTGCTGTTGCATTGTCGTGTGGCAGACAAAAATGCATTCAGTGTGTGAGAACTAGCACAAACTTTGCTTATTTGGCTAGCTGTCAAGCCATAGAATTCATGGACCGCCCTGTTCTGAAAACACTGGTCATTTTTGTATGTCAGACAAGTTTAAAAAAATGCTTTCTTTACAAAACGTAACATTCTGTAAGTTCGAGAAGAACAAGAACACGATTTAATCTCAACCGCAGTCTCCACGCTTACCGCTAGTAATGCCTAGCACTATGACCGCCATAAGCACGTGGGAAGAAATGAAAGTTTGAGTTCGGAGAATCCATGGGGAAATTGAGCTTAAAATAATGACGAATAAAACACACAACGATGAAAGGCAAATGGATGGTGCAACTTTATTATTTGGTGCCTGGTTGTGTTATATCTAGTAGTTTAAATTTATATTTATCACTCGGAGTACGTTAGCATGGTCAGCACTATAGAAGTCGCACTGTACTTTGGCTTTTTAAGGTACGGTGGTGCAGCCACACATGATTTTTTAGGTGCACAGACAAAAATCTAGTCGCATATGGGACCAGCTGGTCATTAACTTTGAGCCCTTGATAGGGATAAGCTCATTGCACCTTTCCCCCTTGGACGAAATGTCCAAGAAAAATTACTACAAAGCCATGAAACCACCAGAGCAGTGAACAAAATCCTGTTCATCAGAATTATTTATTTATGTATTCTTTTTAGCTTGTTGCTGATGAAATATAACTAATATAAATTAATAAGAGCTGAATGAGCTACCAGGCTGCCTTGGAAAATCTCTTGAATTACTATGCATGATCTGAGGGCCTGGTACATTTTTGTACATGGTGCATAATTGTGACTTAAAAACCACAGAATTGTGGCATTCATGTACTGCTTGCCATCTTGTTAGTTGTCCTAATGTTGCAAGTTCTTTGATGGGATGAGGGGTTAGCCTAATAATTATTATTAGTCTCAAGCTCAAACTCCAGGTCTGGAGGACCTTGGTATTAACTTAAGTCTTGACCCTGCTCCTGATCTTTTTTTTGCTTAGTCAGGAGACCCTGCCAGAAGTTCAGTTACCACTCCTCCCCACCTCCCCTAACCATAATCTTGGTCTTGGGATAATTGGCATAAACATGTACCAGCTACTCCATTGCAACAAGGCATCAGTGGTGGGCTGTCATTAAATTTTGATTCTCTTAGTTGTAAACCTTGATCTTCACACCCATGGCAAATTTGTTACTAAATAATTTAGAGTGAATTATATCGATGGCAAGTAAGTTCACCTGTAACATCAAGGGTGCATCAATAAAACATACACCCAGCCGCAGTGGGTGTCATGGGTTATAATTTCCTTACTGACAGCTCTGAGTGTGTAATTGAGTGCAGGTCAGATATGATACATGTATATAGGGTGGAATATGTACATGTATATCATTAATGATATATTAAGTAATTTATTGCTAAGAATGAATGAATGATCCTAGTTGTTTTAACATTTTGTGTTTAGCATGCTGTTGAAGCAGCTTGGGCTGCAGTTAATGACCTTCTCAGTCCACACAATCCTATGGAGGCAAGGCATGTCACTCTTCAGTTTCTAACAGTGATGATCTCGGTACAGGTAACTGGCCTTTATTAAAATTACTTTTGAATAATTCAATATGCGAAGACAAGTAAACTTAAAGTGCCTATAACCCCAAAAAACTTTTTTCAATTAGTGCAATCACTGTATGGAATTAATAAAAATGCCACAAAAATTTTTGTATTCGGTTGAAACCCTAATTTTTTATGAATTTTTAAAGATCGAAAATAGCGCGCTTTTTTAAAACACGACCGAGCAGCAGAATCACTTAAAGTAGTCTGGGTATAGCGCAGTTTGTGATGTCATTCCAGGCCATTGATCGCTTTCTAGTTTGGGACAATCTTCGCTTCCGTAGAAAGAAAGGAAATCCCAGATAAATGCGTTGTTTTCGGATGCAACAACAGGCCAAACAAGGAAAACGGCACATCCAGGGCATAGTTCCTCTTCGAGTTCTTGTTCTTTTTTTCTTTCTGCCTCAATTGAGCTAGCCAATTCTCGTCTGCTAAAGGCTCGTTAGCGTAGACATCTTCCGGTTCATCATCATCTGAGGTGTCTTTTTGTTCGCTCGCGTTTGACATGATCTCGAC
>JAHPZR010020393.1:7500-10000 GCA_019787425.1 Platygyra sinensis | reverse complement strand
AACATAAAACTTAAGTAAAAAAGTACTTTGGCCCAATGGATAAGGCATCTGACTACGAATCAGGAGATTCCAGGTTCAAATCCTGGCAGGGTCGATTATTTTTTATTGGAAAAAAGACAACAATACTTAGTCAAATAATCAAAGAAGATATTTGAAAAGGAAAATCGACCAATCAAATGATCAGTCACCAATTTATAAATAAAGTTTTTTTTTTATTGTAGTTTGGAACTACTGCTCCGAAAAGTTGTCATTGCTCTCCGGAGATAGTTCGACTTGTTGTTGATAGCTCCTTAAATAATCAAAGTAGATCTTCAATTTTGCAAAAACACACTGCAACGGAAAGGTGATCAAATGGTGTTTAACCAATCTTAAAACGAGATTTTATTCTAATTTTGACAACTGCTCTTAAAAAGGAGCAAAGAGCATTTGTTTTCTTTTTTCACTGATCAAAGCCTTTAAATAACTGCTAACATAAGAGATAAATAAAATAATTGAACTATGCGTGGCCCTGTGGCCCAATGGATAAGGCATCTGACTACGAATCAGGGGATTCCAGGTTCGAATCCTGGCGGGGTCGATTATTTTTCTTTGAAGAAAACACTTAAATACGCAGTAAAATAATTAAAGAAAAATGGGTGATCAAATGAGTATTAACCAATATATTAAAAAAATAGTTTTCATTCTAGTTTGGAACAACTGTTGTTAAAAGTTCTCATTGCTCTTTGGAGATAGTTACCCTTGTTGTTGGTAACTTTAACTAACTTATAAAATCAAAGTAACCAAAAACATGTTTCTTTATTCTAGTTTTGAAACTCTGCTCTTAAGCATCGTTATCGTCTGGGATTGATTGCCCTTCATCGCCCAAAATTCAGGGACATATCCGGGACTTTCATTGAGACGCCGACGCTAAATCTGAAAATTAATTTGAAAACGATCGTCAAACAATAGAGAGAGAAGGCTTAAAATGTCGAGGAGGGCTTACTTTCCACTCGTTTACAGATGAACTGTCTTTTAAAAGCTACTTTTACCATATGGCTTTTAAAGAAGAACGGTCAATCGAACAGTGTATAGTTCTCACTTTGCTTAGGCGCTTTTAGAAGAGGTCGCAAATTTGGGCTCTGTCCTCGTGTACCGGTTCACAAGAGCCGATGCAAAGGTCAACCATGCCAGCAGACCAACCAAGACTCCTAAATAGGAGACATGGATGGACAGCAGGCATGGTTGACCTTTGCCTCGGCTCTTGTGAACCGGTACACGAGGACAGAGCCCAAATTTGCGACCTCTTCTAAAAGCGCCTAAGCAAAGTGAGAACTATACACTGTTCGATTGACCGTTCTTCTTTAAAAGCCATATGGTAAAAGTAGCTTTTAAAAGACAGTTCATCTGTAAACGAGTGGAAAGTAAGCCCTCCTCGACATTTTAAGCCTTCTCTCTCTATTGTTTGACGATCGTTTTCAAATTAATTTTCAGATTTAGCGTCGGCGTCTCAATGAAAGTCCCGGATATGTCCCTGAATTTTGGGCGATGAAGGGCAATCAATCCCAGACGATAACGATGCTTAAGAGCAGAGTTTCAAAACTAGAATAAAGAAACATGTTTTTGGTTACTTTGATTTTATAAGTTAGTTAAAGTTACCAACAACAAGGGTAACTATCTCCAAAGAGCAATGAGAACTTTTAACAACAGTTGTTCCAAACTAGAATGAAAACTATTTTTTTAATATATTGGTTAATACTCATTTGATCACCCATTTTTCTTTAATTATTTTACTGCGTATTTAAGTGTTTTCTTCAAAGAAAAATAATCGACCCCGCCAGGATTCGAACCTGGAATCCCCTGATTCGTAGTCAGATGCCTTATCCATTGGGCCACAGGGCCACGCATAGTTCAATTATTTTATTTATCTCTTATGTTAGCAGTTATTTAAAGGCTTTGATCAGTGAAAAAAGAAAACAAATGCTCTTTGCTCCTTTTTAAGAGCAGTTGTCAAAATTAGAATAAAATCTCGTTTTAAGATTGGTTAAACACCATTTGATCACCTTTCCGTTGCAGTGTGTTTTTGCAAAATTGAAGATCTACTTTGATTATTTAAGGAGCTATCAACAACAAGTCGAACTATCTCCGGAGAGCAATGACAACTTTTCGGAGCAGTAGTTCCAAACTACAATAAAAAAAAAACTTTATTTATAAATTGGTGACTGATCATTTGATTGGTCGATTTTCCTTTTCAAATATCTTCTTTGATTATTTGACTAAGTATTGTTGTCTTTTTTCCAATAAAAAATAATCGACCCTGCCAGGATTTGAACCTGGAATCTCCTGATTCGTAGTCAGATGCCTTATCCATTGGGCCAAAGTACTTTTTTACTTAAGTTTTATGTTAACTGTTATTCTAAGCTTTCATCATTGAAAAGAAAAATAATTGCTTTTTGCTCTGTTTTAAGAGCAGTTGATTAAAACTAGAATAAATTTTTTGTATTGATTAATATTCCTTTGATCA
>JAHPZR010020392.1:62500-78368 GCA_019787425.1 Platygyra sinensis | reverse complement strand
GCCACTCACGTGGGGTAAGTTTTATGCTTCCTTCAGAAACAAGTAAAGCATTGATGGGTTGGGAACTGGTCAATGGAAACCTAATCACTGCAAAATTTTGTAGCTCCATTACCAACATACGTTCAAGCCTTTAACAACAGGAATTAACAAGAAGAATCCGGTAAAACGGAATCAGGGGAAGGCTCCAGGCTCGGACGACATCCCAGCGAAACTCTTAAATGCAGATATAAGCACCTCGACGCAGATGCTATGTGGGATCTTTGAGAGCAGGTGGGAGGACGAAACGTTTCCTAATGTATGGAAATTGAAGAGGGTCATCTCGTGAAAATCTCAAAACGGGACACCTAGCCGAATTATTATGCACTCGATAAGGTATTGAGGGACCAACAAATGGCATTCAGAAAGAACATGCAGGTCGTGCACTGATCATATCACAACCCTAGAACGTACTGTAGAATAGTTACTGGGATGGAATTCCGCACTCATAGTCATTCGCACATTCATATCCTTCGAACAGGCCTTTGACAGCACCGGTCGCACCACAATACTCCGGAAGATCTTTCCCCACTATGGAATACCAAAGAAATCTATCTCCATCATAACGAAGTCGTACTATAGTTCTCCGATCAGAGTGATACGTAACTGGTAGCATGCTATTCTTTTTGGCTGTGAACTGAATAATAAAGACCGTAACTTGGGACTTAAGGAAAGGAATGCAGACGACCCCTTGCTCTCAAGTACACAGTCTGCATTTTGCTGATGATATCACCTTCCTTTCACACGAATACAAACGTACTCAGGATTAAATCCAGTTGCTGGCCACAACCGGCCCAAGAAACGACAGCTCTCACCATCAAAAGAAGCGAGACCAAGGCAACGGGAATAAACAGCGCGATGGAAGAACCAATCAAACATAAAAGGCCATAGAGGATGTCTCCTCCTCTACCTTCCCGGGAACTGTGATAGCTGTAGGTGGAGGAGTTGTACAAAATGTAATGGTGAGGATTGCTTAAGCCTCAAAGCTTTCCCTCTACTCAGACCTGTGTGGAGAGCTAAGAGTTTTTTTTCTTGGGGACCAAACTAAATACCAATCTGGCAGAAACTTGAAGAGGGGCAAAGAACATCGCAGACAAAGTTAAAGCCTTTGAAAAATAATGTCAATACTACACCCTTGGGGTCAAATGGCCAAACATCACTGATGAAGATCTCTGGAGGAAAACACAGGAAGCTAATTTAAGTATTTAAGCTTTAAGTAATTAGTAATTAGTAATTTAAGTACCACACGATACCAATTTAACTTTAAAGGAAGAAGGGGAAATGGATCAGCGACATTCCAAAGAACCCCCATTATAGTGTACCCTGGCGGGCCCTCCTCTGAAGCCTTCAAGAGAAAAGAAAGCGAAGGCCTAAAACAACAAGAGAACGTCGGCCAAACAGGAATCGCGGCGGCAGATAGGGTCGCAATGGCATGAAATGGAATTCAAGAGATCTGTGGATGCCCTATGCTCTACATGGGGGTGAAGGGAATAAGACTTAGATAAGAAGTTCACCTGAGTGTTAAGCCTTCACCAAGTAGTTATCAGTATTAAGACAAATTTCACTGATTTCGGTTATTGTTCTCGGGCAAAACCAGGAGCTGTTTACAGTCCGGAGTTCAGCAGATCTTCCTTGGGCTTTGCTCATTTGCTCGCTCCCCGCTCTCCCTGCCTCCTTCCTCCCTTCCCTCCCATACTTCACCAAGGAGTTACCGGTATTAAGACGAATTTCATTGATTTGTGTTGTTGTTCTTGGGCAACACCAGGAGCCGTCTACAGTAGTCGTTCAGTAGATCTTCCCTGGGTTTTTGCTCATTTGCTCGCTCCCTCTCCACCCTGACTCCTTCCTCCCTTCCCTCTCATACTCATTCGTTAACCCTTTTTTTCAGGTTCTTTATGCCTCATGGACTGACGATCGATCACGAGGGCAACACGTGGTTAACGGACGTAGCCATGCACCAGGTTAGTACTTACACCTCTGGTACAGTTGATAGATAAAACACTCGGCGACGTGGTTTTGAATTGATTTTACTGAGATCTTTCTCTAGCCATTTTCTACAAACGGTAAAAAAATCACATGACATTTTGAAAATTTGCATGAACGTTCATTATGAAACACATAAATCATGTTGTCGGATTTTTCCAGTGTTTGTCTGATATAATTTCTTAGCCGAGTTTGTTCATTATACTTCCTACAGGTTTTCAAGTTTACACCCGGAGCGAAAAAAGCTTCACTGACACTTGGAACACAGTTTTTACCAGGAAATGACGCTTATCATTTCTGTAAACCTACTGATGTGGCTGTTGACACAGATGGAAGTTTCTTTGTTTCTGATGGGTAAAAAAAAATCATCTTTGTTATTTAGGATTTATTGTTATTCTACAAAATCGCAGGTATCATCGTCGGATACTTACGAGTAGGCAACGAAGCCAAACTAGTTGGCTATGATCAGACAGTTTTCACAGAGAGATACATGTAGATAGTCCGTCGAATAAAGTCATGTGATGACAGTTAAGCCCTGATATCGGTCCTAGGATTGTACGAGCAACGCTGGGAACGTACCGAGATAAACTTGTCTCTATTAAGCAAGTTCACAAGAATAATTATACGTAAATTTTAATGAAATATTTAAATGAATTAAAAATGCACCAATATGGAAGATGCAGATGATCATTAGCAATTAAATA
Organism: Platygyra sinensis; assembly: GCA_019787425.1. Classification (NCBI taxonomy): domain Eukaryota; kingdom Metazoa; phylum Cnidaria; class Anthozoa; order Scleractinia; family Merulinidae; genus Platygyra; species Platygyra sinensis. Next base: position 75,645 of record JAHPZR010020392.1, on the reverse strand, counting down.
ACTGAAGTACGAGTCTTGAACATTTCGACTAGTTTTAAACATTTCAAGTCTTTTGTTGACTTTGAAGTGAATTATGTTTAGAGTTCCTTTTTCAGCCACAACTTAGAATCACTTTTCATACGTTATGATTTGACTTTGGTTTTAATCCATCATGATTTCTCTTTTTCCCTTTGTCTAGGTACTGCAACAGTCGAGTTGTAAAGTTTTCACCAGATGGCAAAAAAATACTGTTGACGATCACCAACGAAGGACGCGGTAGGCTTATACTTGATTCTTAAAGATTTGTGCTTTTCCTGGGAGATCCCAAGGGAGAAATTGTTATTATTGTCAATTAGACAATGATCGTTTTGTTTAGAACCTGAAAATCGATCTTATATTTCTCACTTAAGGACGTTCGCGCCCATTGCTACTGCGCATCTCTAGTGCGCACGCTATTCATTGGTCACGAGCGTGCCACGTCATTTTCAAGCGCGCGCACCGAGTCGAAAACTCAACAAAATATAGAGCTGATGACCTTTGCGTTAACTTTGTGTGCGAATATTTTTGTTGGATGCTCGGTGACCCCCAATTTTTTTTCGGCAGATCACTTCCTTTTCTGATTCTTTCCATTATACTAAAAAACAAAAAAAATCTGTACGTGGGAAGTTTTAATTATTTCTCATATGCTATTCAAATAGGGTCGAATTTGTACGTGGATACAGGTGCGCGTAACTTAGAAGTTGTATTTTTTAAGGCTAATTCTAGCTGATTTAATGACATATGTAGCAAAGATCTATCAAATAGGCCTATATGTGCTGTGTTAAACACACGTAACTTAGATATGATTCTTCAAATTAACTATAGGCCGATAGTAATGAATCTGAGCAAAATCGCCTCTAATGACTGGAAATCCTAGAATTGCTATGATCCGTGATACGCCTTATCTTCAAAACGAGTTCGGTGACCCCCGATTTTTTTTACGTTTTTAATCTTAACTTATCATTTTCTACCTGCAGACGAAGTTTAAAAAAAATCTGTGCGTGGGAAGTTTTTGGGCGCGAACGTCCTTAAGTGTTTTTTTTTTTGCGATGTTCTGTTTTTTATTTGGTATCTTTCGCTCTTCTACTCTTTGCCTACTTGTTTAATCCAAGTTCGTTTGTAAATAAAAAAGACGATTGTTATTTGTTTTGTTTGGGACAAATACTTGTGACTGCATGCAGAACCAAATAGTTCTCGTTGCTTTTCCTTGTTCCTTCTATATCTTAAACACGAGATCTTGTAATGCAACGAATGAAACAGAAGCAAAACTAGTCTTTTTCCTTCCTCATTCCAGATGTTTTCCAGATACCTCACAGCCTGTCACTTGACGAGCAGAACAGACATCTTTTTGTCGCTGACAGAGAAAACAGTCGAGTGTTGGTCTTTGATTCTGTTAGCGGGTCTTTTGTCCGTGAAATCAAAGAGTTTGGGGATCGGGTTTTTGCTGTGCACTACCACCCTGAACAAGGTTACTGTACAATTTGCTCTTGTTGTTTTTTAGCTGCTTATGATATCTCCAAGCTCAAGTATTCAGTAAATAACGTAATAATTGTATTTATTTTTGCAAGGTGGAGTGATTCATGTTGTAAACGGTCCTTTTTCCTCTGAAGCGCTGGGTTTCACGTTCAGGTTAAACGACAGTACTGAGATACAACGCTGGAAGCCACGCCTGGTAAGATTTTTGTAAACACAACTTTGTATGAGCTGCATTGGTAACATGTATTGCTTTTTAAAATGTGATTGAATTTGTTTTTGTGAATCGCTTAATGTGGTTACGTGCGGGAGTTAAAAGTCTGCATCCTGGTTTGATTGTAGATGTATTGCAACACTATAGACCTAGAACTTTAGAGCTTTTTCTCTGTTCTAAACTTTAGAGCTGCATAGGGGAGACTGAAAGAAAACCTCTGAGACCAGGGATATATTTCTGAATTTATAGAAACACCCTATTTTGTTTCCTCTCAAATAATTTTTATCCAGTTTTAATGAATTCTTTTGTAGGGTTTCGGTCAACCTCATGACGTCACTTCAGACCAAGATGGTACAGTGTATGTAGCTGACATTGGAAAAAATACGTTATGGAAATTCAAGCGACAGGCATAATTACTATACAGAAAATAATGGGAAAAATACTTTTATTTTGAAATAATTTCGGACTGGCTTTTTAGGTGTAAAATATATTCCAGATCTTTCTTGCACAGCGATGCGTAGCTCACCTTCATTCGTCACTTCAAGACTTCTTGTTAAAACGTTTTGACAACTTTTGATGGGTTCCGTTTAAATTGACCAATCATATTCTTAGGCTGCAGGGAATCTAATGGCTGTCATATTAACTCCACCGCAATACACTTCGTATATCTAGATTCATTGAACGAAAAGGATCCATTAATGATTACATTAGACCGTTCGTAAAACTGATTGATTTGAGCGAGCATCTCTGTTTAAAGGACACTTTTAGCTCCTTCTTTAGCTCTGATGAAGCACATTTGGGAATAGACTTGAATTAAATTTATGTGAAATATTTGCTTTATTAACTTGTGAACGTTTCCCCTCAAAAGTTGCTTTTGAAAAGTAATGTAATTGTACATTCCTAAAGCTTTCTCTAATTTAATAAGTTGGTTTACTTTTGTATTAATTTTACAAATGGTTAGGTAAGGTAATAGACTTGAATTAAATTTATTATGTGAAATATTTATTTTATTAACGTTTTCTCTCAAAAGTTGCTATTGAAAAGTAATATCATTTCACATTCCTAACGCTTTCTCTAATTTAATAAGTTGGTTTACTTTTGTATTAATTTTACAAGTGGTTAGGTAAGGTAATGTGTCTTAAGAATGAAAAATATGTAAATTGTATTTGATTTGAGATGTTCTGTTAACATAAGAATTTTGAAGAAAAAGGCTAAGCTCAGTGAAGAGATTGAGAATTCCAAAGGTAAACGAAAAGTGCGAAATTAACATATGAATATATGTTTTATTTTTTATGTAACAATTAATATTACATTTTATGAAATGTGTTTTAGTTACGGGACAATAGAGTTATCCTCACGCTACTTTGAATCAACTGTAAAATTGAAACACTGCAATAGCAATAAAAATGTCGAGGTACGTTGTCAAGATTATGTTTGATTAGTAGCTGTTTCTCTAAATATATAGATTTAGCAAAGCCATCTGAAAAGCCGAACTCCCAACTGCACGTGGCCAACTGCGTTTTTCGTTTGTAGCAGCTTTTCCTTCAGAATGAAGGCAAACATCTTGATAACGTCATTATTAACCCTTTACACCCTAAGAGTGACTTCTAGTTTTTACTCTGTCTAACGCCAGATGTTTTTACTCTATCTAACGCCAGACGATTACTCGTCAATGGGAGACCCCTTAGGGCTTAAAGGGTTAAAAACTATCTCCCTTAACACTTCAATCAATTGTTTTGAAAACACAATCTAAAGGCCAGAACATCTTTATCTGTAATACGCCAAATAATGGTGCTTTTACTTGTTAATCCAAGGCAAATATCTTGTGAAATATCCACAAAGGTCCCACACGAAAACCCAAGAAAATGCCACTGATTTAAACATACCATGAAAACTTAAATGCGATTATTATGGCGCAGTTCTCATTTCACGTTGGCTGCTTAGTAGCAGTTTCAATTAAAAATAACCCTTTACTACAAAATAATCATTTCCAAAGCTGCGGCTGCAGAAACATAAAAAACAAAATCTCCCCTCCTCTCTCGCGCGCTTTACTATGATCGTACTATGAGCTGTAATAATGGAAATAAAACTGTTTTATTTTTACCTCGCATGAACTTTATTATATTTTCCAAAACGTTCATAATTTATGACATTGAAGGATAAACTTTCAGGTAAATAACGAGCTTTTTTGACCTCAAAAATGGAAGGTTTCAACTATCTGAGATCCAAATAAAAGAATATTATTTTCAAAAAGTAGACTGGAATGAAATGAAACCTCGTTGTAGAACGTTTCTAATACATTTTTAAAATAATGATGACTGCCAGAGAGAATTGTCGGGAATAATTTTCAAATGGCATTCTCATGCTTTCTATCTGAAGAATAGAGTGAGTTCTAACTCTAACTTATTAAGTAGCATGTTAAGGCGGCAACCCAATACTGTTCACTTTGAAATATTTACTACTTTACACATATTAATTATAAACCTGGGCCAGGTTGTTCAAAGCACGATTTAGCTAATCCAGGATTAGCGTTTATTTCTGTTTCAATTTTGTAACATTTTAGTGAAGTTTTCTGTTTAAATTTTTTGTCCTTCAATTTTAGCTTTAACTAATGTCAAACTACAGGAAACATGGACAGTGAAAACGCTTTTATTCAAGAGAAAATTAGAACTCTGATTAAGTTTTAATCCTGGATTAGCGTTAATCGGCTTTCGAACAACCGGGCCCTGAGCTACACGGCAAAACGTATTGACCTGTTAACGTATTACAATAGGGCTAATAAACTACTAGTTAGGCCTAATATTAATTTCTAAGGAACGAGAACTGCAATAGTATTCATTGTGCTTCACTTACAATGTACCTGTATCCAGTTTAACTGCAACAGAGACAGGGACCACATTTTTCATTTATGCTTTTCTGTACAGCAGCATCAGTAAAATCATGACAGATTCTGTGGCTTGGCTATAACGTTCTATATATATCTACAACAAAGCTAACGACTTTATCAAGTGTTAAGGGCTGTTCCTGGGGGAAAGGGGGGGGGGGTCTCCCATATATGGGCTATTTAACAAATTGACGTCAGTTTTTTATGCGTCTGTCCTGTTATTGATCATGAATTTCGTTATCACATTGTCAAAGTGGCTGTGGATCCACGAGGCGATAGCCGAGTGGATCCGCAGACTACTTTTATTTACTTTAAATATTCTGCCACTATTCACCTCGATTTCAAAGAATAATTGTTAAGTATTTTACAGTCAGTTTTACATTTTCTTCTTTACATTTTCTTCAAGCAGTTTAAGAAGTTGCCTGCAGTAACACCGAAAACAATTTCCCATGGAAACGAGAGAAAATAAATTTCAAAGTTCAGAGAAAATGTGCAAACACAGGAAAAATTTCATCATCAGTTTCATTTCACCAGTACTTTCAGGTGTTTCATACGAAGTGCAACATTCGTTTCGACGCTTGGTGTTGCTGGGAATGATTTCTTTTGAGAAGATATTTAAAACAGTCACACAGAAGTTTGCAATACGATGTAAATAATCTTGGTACCAGATTTTTGTCCACTTGTTACCCGAACTTCTGGTGGATTCCGTCTTAAACTTCAAACTGAACAGACGTTTAAAAAATCTCCTCGAACTTTGGCAAGGTCAGGGGCAAGGTGATTTCCCGCCAAAAAACGAGGCCTCCTTCCCGAGAATGTGTTTGTATCTGATTGGATAATTTTTGCCCTAGCACCCAGGCCTACTTTTCGCGTGCGCAATCATGATGGAAAAAATGGCGGAAGGGTCATGAAGTAGTTAAAGAATATTTACGTTTATTCTGAAGACGTCCGCCATTTATAAAGCATTGGGAATTTAGTAGAATGAGTTACAACAGCCCTGGACCAAAACCTTTTCAATAACAGGCTTCTAACGCAATTTTAACGAGTGTTTTTTTCACTATGGTGAGATCGAGCGCACACTTCGTTCGTTCGCTTCAGCTTCTTTTCAGAACGGGGACGTACTTCCAAACTTCCAATATAATTGCACATGAAGCCACCGGAGATGAAACTAAGGTACTTGATGATTATATTTTTCCACAGTCAGTTTTTTCAGTATGCATTTTGCAGCCTCAGATTGGTTTAAAATGCAGACTGCAGATTACAAACTGCAGACCGGGTGCAAAACGGAAATATAACAAACAGAAACTTAACAGAAACTGAGATCAGTGGCGGTTCGTACAGATCAAGTTTGGTGACCTTTAAAAATAAATAAATGGGATTTATTATGCATTGTTTGTCAGTCACTGATTAACTGGACATAGTCAAGAGATTATTTTAGCAGCTATATGTACCAGTCAAATCGAAGCTTCAACATCCCCCCCTCGGGCAACCCCCCGGTCATTTGAATTTTTGGAAAATTTTTGGAAAATTCCTCCCTCACCAGGCCGAAAAGCTGTTCAAATGCCCCACCCCTGGGAAAATTACCAGATTACTGTTTTAACTTTTCAGTAGCTTCTACTTGTGCTTCTGAAGATGTGTATGTCAGAAAATGTATTAAAATATTCATAAATACACTGGGTCGGTCAACGCGACGTCGGTATTGTATTATAAATCGTCCTTAAACACCTTCAAATACGGAACAAAGCTTGTGTAGGCCTGTGGTTTTCAACCAATCCGTCACGAATACGCAATCTTTCCTCTGAATTCATCAAGGTTTGTCTCCACTGTCTCAGCCATGATTTATCAACTCACGTGGAATCAGTGCGACTCGTAACATGAAATTGAGGCTAGCGATCAAATTCCCCACCCCCTATGAGTGGTAATCATTAATGCCCACCCTCCTGGGCAGGAAAGAGAGTCAAATGCCTGGGGTTTGCCCGGGGGGAGAGGGGGATGGTTAAGTTTCGATTTGACTGCTACATTAATAGAGGCGAATGGTTATGAAACTCGGCAAAGTTCTTTGTTGTATGTTTTTGTTCTCGTTTTTGGCCTTGACAGTGCACAAAACACAATAGTTGTTTACTCCGTACTTAAGAACTAACCAATAGAAACATGTTGGTTACGTAATCCATGAAAAGTGTATGAAAGTAAAACAAAAGATTGTGCACTGTCGTGGACCTTGCAACATAAATCTTGGCATCTTTGTTTGCTCCTTTGATGTTTGTCGGGCTTCATAACCAGTCCCCTCTATTAACTATGGCTAGGAGGAGTTTAGTGGCTGTTACCATTGTGGAGAGCTGACTGTTTTAGAGAGGTTAAAATAAGAGTGAACCTATATGGATTGTCTGCTGGGACCAAGAAAACTGGATGTTGTAAAGAGGTGGCCTTGTAGAAAGGTGGCCATTAGTGTAGATTTGACTGTACCCAGATCGTGCAAGATATTGAATGCTGTCACCAATAGCTTATGGGAAAACCTACATGTACCTCTTGCCACTAAAACTATGGAAAAAAATGCTTTGCCTTCTTTCTGGTATGCAATCAACATGGCTGATCATATATTTGAATAATTTGAGGACCAAGATGTAAAGACATGAATGACCATGGCAGTTACATACACTGATTGGAAATTATCGCTAGCAAGACTACTGAGGATAATTAATTTCACTTGCCCACCAGACCACCAAACTTCCATTTTCACTTGCCTAAGGCAAAATTTATTCCCCTTGGGCAATCACACCTGTGTTTTTTCATGCCCTGGGCTTGAATGGGATTTTAAAAAAAATGACTATAATCATTCATGTCCTAAATGTCTTTCATAGCATTCAAATATTAATTTTTCTCTTTCATGTATATTCACTTGCATTCTTTACTATCTAGGTGTATATCACAATGTGTCAAGCTCCCAGTTGGCTTGACAGCTCAGTTAGTAGAGGACTGAGCTGGTATCACAAGTCATGGGCTTGGATCCCATTCAAGCTTGAATGTTTTTTTTTTCAGGCTTTATCTGTACAATACTGTGACAATCACTCCTGTCTATATATCATTCTCTGCAGTTAAGAGCTGTTGACAAGGCATGCTTTGCATGCAAGCATCTAGCAGGTGAAGAAATAGACTGTTGAAAGGGCCGACTGTTAATTTTTTTCCACTTTAATACATCAATCATCTCATGATTGACTGCATAGTAGATAAATATAACAAAATAACATATATTAAACATAAAAAGCAAAATTGGAACTGGGTATTTTGATGGGCATTTCACTAACTGCAAATGATGAACAGAGAATATTGTTTTGTTTTTCTTTTCATATTAGGAGATTAAGATATGTTCAAAAGATCAGAGGCCATTCTCCTAGTTATCATTTCACTTATAAAGAAGGCTTACTCGTATGACTCATATGGAGACTACGAGGACCAAGTGAGGGATTATTATAACCCACTGTATCAAAGATCTGTTACTAAAGAAAAGCCAAGCAGAGATGCCAAACCAGCAAACTTTATAGATCTCAAAATGCCTGGCGTTCATCCGGAGAAGGTATGCAAGCTTTTCTATTTTTATTGTGTTTGAAAGCTTTTGGTTCTTGGTGTTCGGTAGCATCATGTAGAGATGGGAGGTAAAGATTTTAAAAGCATTTAATTAAAGTCACTTTGAAAATATTTTCGATTTGACTTGTGCCAAGTAACATGAGTTTTCTTAGTTTTGTTCATGTTTTAACAACTGTTATTGAGCATAATTTATGCAATGATTATCATGCTATAATTGGTTTGTACATTTACATATTTTATGGAACTTTCACCATTTATTTTCAAAGTAAGATTTTCAAGCATGTTTAGTAGAGTTAAGGTTGGTGGTCGCAGTATTAAAAATCACATCTGCAACAATTTATTGATATTTTTGTGTGGACCTTTTGTATTCGTAATTAATTTTTTTGGCAAAGGATGTCCTGGATATACATGAATAACTCAGCATTACGTTCCTCACTGATGCATGTTTTGAAAAAATCTTTAATTCAAGTTGTAAATTTGCCACTGAAGGAAGCTTTGTCCAAATTTAATTTAATTTGACTGTCAATTCAAGGAAATGTTTTCTTATAAGTAGTAATATTGCAGTTATTGATATAACTATCATAGCTATATTATTTAATTTCAAGTAAGAAAACATAACAAATATATCTGAATGAATGAGCAAATATAGTGGAACCTCTGTTTTTAAAGCTGCTACATGTAAAGAGGATCTCAGAAAGCTGAGTTTAACCAGGTGTCCAGATTAAGCAGGTGCCATCCAGCAGAGTTAAACTGTCTGAATAAATGAATGAATGATAGTGAAAGAAAAAGAAAGAATGAGATCATAGAATGGCAATGTTGACAAAATTTTTGCACATGTGCAAAACCTTTTTTAAGCAATATTTTTATAGTCTCAACTGATGAATTGTTTTTATGGTTTAAACCATATGAATGTGAGTGCAAATAAAGATTTAGAATAAGAGTGATATTTACTTTTACATGAGAATGACTCTATAACTTGACTGATGCTTATGAATCCCTTCAATTCTCGCTTAGACTGTGGAGATAATTATTTATGGAAGTTTTCTTTAAATTACTCACAGATACCCCCTGCATTGCCCCCCACCTAAAAAAAATCTTTCTAAGCGTGGTAAATTCATTCTAGGATCTCTGCCCTTTTGAAGAAGATTTCATTGATTGCACAAAAATGGTTGTGTAAACCATGTTGTGTGTCTTAGCATTCGATTATGTTATCAGCTTCCTGTATTCTAAATTTGGTAGAAGTCGGAAGAAATTCTATTTTTGAGAATTCTTTTCTTTTTTTGGTTCTGTTTAGTCTTAAAATCACTGCTCATGACAAAAGTAATCATGATTTGTTGTGAGTCATTCTATTTTTGAGTGGTATTTATTGTCTTTGAATTAATACTTTGTCATTTGTGTTCTATACATAGAGGAGAATCCTTCTTGTCACAGATGCCAAGCATTCTGATATTTATGCTGAAAAATAAAACGAGCACACTCTCTATATCAATGTTTAATTAACGCCCTAATTATTCATTCATTGTGGTAAGGAGGTTTTTGTTTATTGACCAATCCAAGCGGGCATTACCATTAGCCATTAGCCAAAATTTAGTAAACCAAATATTACTGTCTTACAGCATGACTTATACCTTTGTACAGCTGTGGATCTTCATCACAAGCAAGCCTATATTGGTAGGGTTTATATTAATTGGTGGCATATTGATACATATTTAACAATTAGACGACGAGCCCGAGTTTTCTACGAGCAGATAGTCAACGAGGCGCAGCCGAGTTGACTATTGCTCGTAGAAAACGAGGGCGAGTAGTCTAATTGTTTTAGTGTAAATTTACCGTAGTCTCAATGCATAAAAAGAAAAAAAATGTCACGTAACTCGAAGAAAAGAACTGTTTTATTATGACATTACATCAGGTTCGAATGTGATGCGCAATGTGCACTGATGCATAACTGTTGACTATCAGCAGATAGAAAACGGTAATATAACCAATCAAATTCACGGATTCACAATAGACTACGGTAAATTTATACGAAATTTAAAGATAAAACAACAACAACATGATATTATACAGTATGTAAGGAGAACTCGGAAAAAAATCCGAATCCCAGATGGGAATTGAACCCTTGACCCTCTGTGATCTAGTTGGTAAACCATTGAGCTACTGGAGACTCTATGGTGAGCAAGGGGATTTTTTTTCCGAGTTCTCCTTACACATAATACAGTGTATCATGATATTGATACATGCATGGAAAACTGATTTCAAAATTTTAAATACATTTATAATTAGGTACTAACTAATTTAGAAATTATTAGCAGCCGGGCTCAAATGTTACTTAAGTGCAGTCTTGTCAATTTAATTATTGTCTTACAGGGATGGTTTCTTATTTATATGCTGTCACAACTCTTGCATAATCAATTGCATAATTTGCGAGTGTAAAAACATTTTGACCATCATAACTTTGTATCATTCTCAACAGCTGGATTTGAACCTCGTGCTGAAATGCATACAGCGCATCATATGTTACTGTTTGGATGCCCAGAAGTGGCTTTGGCTAACAATGAAAAATTTTGGTATTTTTGTAAATTATATAATTATGTATAGTACAAAGATGCATAACAATAATGTATGCATAAATGCATTAAATTAAATTGGTTTCCATAAGCTTTGCTTTCAAGGAAGATTTTTTATTTACTAGGTACCGTAATTAAATACAGAGAAACAGAGACTTTGTAGCCTTCAACTTAAGTAAATAAATTATTGACGAATTTTGAAAGCAGCACATCTGTAACTAACGTTTATTCCATAAAGTTATTGTTGCATCACTTTGCAAAACAAAAATGATGATTGTACTACTTGCAGACTTTTCATAGTCTTACTTTCATGGGGTCCACGTTAAATAAAGTATGTATGGGTGTATGTATGTATGTATGATGGGTGATAATTCCACCTGGAAATCCCTGCATTTCCTCGTCAGAGTACTTTTGAATTAATTGATGTTATACTAATTCTGGCTTTTACCGTTAACCTTTTTCTTTCCTTTCTGAAAACTTTTTTATAGTGCAAATATTGTTTTTGCCAATGTTCACAGTTATTTTATAAAAGCAATAGAATACTCTTTGGATAGGTTTACTGGTGCAATAAACCACCTAGGATGTTGGGAGAACACTCAAAAAGTTTAGCTTGTAAATCACAAGTTGTTAGGTGAGTGACTTACAAATTAAGTGTTTCTCTTGCTTTCCCAACTTCCTGAATGGTTTATTGTATCAGTAAACTCCTAGAAGGAGTGGTCTAAATAACATTCTGGCTATATAGTGGGGGCAGTCAATGAGAAGTCACATGTAAATAAGACACTTTCCTATGTAGTTTAAATCTGGTTCAAAATATTATTGTAAAAATTCACAAAAGATAGGTAGACCTACATTATTTTTTGTTTTGAATGGCCCTACTAGTCCCAGATCTTAATGCCCCACAGTTTCCGACCCAACCAAAAGTGGAATTTTACATTTTCAGAGGACTAAAACACAGTGAAAAACAACAATATCCAATTTATGTTCTTTTTGAATGGATTCTATTTTGATTATTTATGATTTCATGTAGAAGCCATCAAGCAAACATAAACATGTCTGTCATATATACACTTTTAGGAATTGTGGGGACATGGGATCAGGTGTGTGCCATGGAGATGGAGAGAAGATATTGTATGTGTGGGGAAGAAATGCTCCAAAATTGAAGTTACCTCCTGGTAAGTCAGTTCCTTTTGAGTTTACTACCAAACAGACTTTTATATGTAAAATATACACCCCTCCCCCTTCTAGATATATAGGTTCTCCAGTCATAAACTCTCCAAAAACCCCTCTATAAAGTTATGCAAGTCCAGGGTTTATGACTGAAAAGTTGTGGTATTGACAGTGATAATTGTCTCAGAAACATAATTTTTACATGCTTTAATTTATATGACTAAGACATTGGTAATGTTCACTCTTTATTGCCGTGCATTAGTTCATTTAATATTTTCGCTGTGAACAGCCTATGAATTATCTTGCTTTATGCTGTATTTAGATGTAGCCTTTAAAGTGGGTGGTGATTCTGGTGTGAATTATATTGTACTTCAAGTTCACTACAAAAAGGTTGATCATTTCTTAGGTGAGTTGATTATTTCCTTCAATGGAGCTTTTGCATATTCTTGTCACTTGCCGACCTTGCCAGTCATTAAAAGTGGTCACCAGAAAGTGGATACCTGGAAATCATAAAAGGGGGATGAAATTTAGAAGTCAAAACAATTTAAATCTTTATAGTTGTCAATGCACTTAGCTGCACCTGGTCAGTTCTCAGACATATACCACTTAAGGATATTTGCACTCAAATGTTCTCATGAACAGTTTTTTTTTTTTTAAAAAAAAGCTAATTGCCTTGCGTGCAATTAAGATCTACTAATTTGCCAATGGGTGCTCACCATGAGATGATGGTTGCAAACATCCTTAAACTGAAGAAAAAAGTATTTCAAATAAGCATTAAAAAGGATAAACATTAACAAGCATGGCTGAGGAATTTAACTAGGGTCTACTGAGACACAACTCCAGCTTAGTAGTCACAGTGGGACTTGAACTTGTTACATGTACCTCCTGGATTTCCAGCACCCTAACCATTTGGCTACACTGTCTCCTTGGAGCCAGTGCCTATTTTCAGACTACCGATTTTGAGACTGTTGAGTTTGTTCCAGATAGTTGGATGCAACCAACAACTTTTTCTCCTCATCAAACCTTCTTAACTTTTAAGGTGGCTTAAAACAGTTTCCAGCACTTTCCAAGGTGCAGATTTTGATGGGTCATTATTACCACTCTTTATCAGTTGATGGTACAATCATCATGGTATCAAAAAACTGCCCAATCATTGGTGAACACATTGGTATTATTTTTGTGACACAAAAGATTACCATAGCAACACTATAGCCTGCTAAAAACACCCTTAATTTAAGCTTTA
>JAHPZR010020392.1:57500-60000 GCA_019787425.1 Platygyra sinensis | reverse complement strand
GCTCCCCTGAAGTTAATTATATATATGAGTCTTCTATGTATAGATCTTTAAATTGAAGCTAATGCATTAAGTGTCACTAGACAGTCGTCTTTTAAGTTAATAATTGGAGTCTTCAATATTGCTGATGACAGAGTGGTTTTCAACTGACTGTCGTAAAACCAAAACCAAACCAATAATTAGACTACTCAGACAATTTCAAACCATAGTAAAAACCAAAGCCAAAGTTAAAGTAATTTCATCGTGTTACGGCTTGAAATTGCTAGAGGTGTACTTTGTCCATGTAAGCTTGCAATAGAGAGAAATAACGTCAAATGTAGTAAAAGCAAGAAATGTCAACTAAACTGATGACCTCAAGATTGAAATATTGTACCAAAATGTCATTTTGATGTTTTGTCCTGCTGTTGGAAAATCAAACTTGATGAGCCATGAAATGGGTGATTTGTGAGTTTACCTTGTTCCTCTGTTTTATAACGAGTCCTGTGCAAAACCTTTCATATGAAAATGATTTGATTTGCATAAAAACAAACCTGTATGGAAAACACATTTTCATAGGAATGGTTTCGTACGAAGACTCATTTTGACACAGAGAAAATTACTCGAAAATGGTCTATTCTCCTTCAATTCCTTGTTATCCTCTTCTTCCCTCAAAAGCTGCGGGCAATATCGCTGCTTATATACTATCGTGTTTTGGCTGGAAATCGCTAGAAATCGTACTTCATTAAGTCTGCATACGAGCCAAGTGGCCCATTAGGCCGGAGCTTATCCCGGTTTCTGTAGCATTAAGCGACTGAGAGTATCTCTACTCCCCCCTGGATGGGATGCTACAATTGTAGTCCATCGCAGGGTTACCCCCCAGCATTAAATTCGCCAGTACCCATTTATACACCTGGGTGGAGAGAGGCACTGTGAGAGTAAAGTGTCCAAGAACACAACACAATGTCCCCGGCCAGGGCTTGAACCCGGACCGCTCGATCCGGAGACGAGCGCACTAACCATGAGGCCACCATGAGGCCGCCGCGTACTTCATTAGCTCGCAATAAAAAGAAAAATGCCAAAAGTGGTAAAAACAAGAATTGTCAACTACATACGTAATAATGGCCTCAAGACTGATCAAATATTTCACCAGAATGCAATTTGATGTCTTGTCCTCCGGTTGGAAAACTCGATGAACTGTAACCACTTCCATCCTTAATTCTCTTTTTCCCCCCAAAATACTTGTACTGTCTTTCTGTGTAGAATTCATTTGGTGACGTTTATCAATATATTTTGGAAGCATAGACGAAAGTTCACCATTTGCAAGTTAAACGTTTCATCATCATCATCATCTTGTCCTTTTCCCTCTGAGGGAAAAAGGGCCTTAAAGTTAAATGTTTGGTGATGCTTTTTTAGAGACTGTTATCAGTGGCTACAGAATACGTGATGGACATTGGACACTGATTGGCAAGGGTGGTCCACTGAGACCTGATGATCTGGTAAGATAACCTTTTCCTGTTGTTACCAGGCCCTTGTTCTTTTAACTCCAGTTTTATCCAAACTAATATCATTGCCATTCTGTAAGATATTACAAGGCCATTTTGTCAAATTGGAATATTCTGTGTGAGTTATGAAGTAAAAGAAAGGAAATTGATATTCTGCTTCAAGATGATTCGTATTTGGAAAATAAAAGATGTTGTTGCACTTGCTGATTTCATTCTACATGTACATGTAAACACTAGTATGTTTATGAGATCCTGCACAAGTCTTGCCAGAAAGGACGTCATTAACTTAAATGTGAACAAACCAGAAAAGAAACGTAAAGAAACAAACTACACTTGTTGACAAATTGTTCTTAGTTAATGCAGTCTTTATGTTGACGATTTCCGTAAGGTTTTTGCAGCAGTGTATACAAGTATAGAAGGGTGTACTGCAACGTTTGTGCATGCACTTTCTTTAATTTCCAGGCATTTTACCCAATAGAAAAAGATGTCACTATAAAAAGCGGAGATTCTCTGGTAAGAATTACGGTGTGCTGTTTTCCTATTTCTAACATGCCGTGTCTCATTAGGTTAGTATTTGCCTTATAGCTGTTGATGAAATAACTCGGTGTTATCTACTGCAGGCTGCCCGGTGCACCTATGATTCAATGAAGAGAGAAAGCATAACATTGAAAGGGTTTTGTAAGCATTTAGTTTTATTCCAATACATTGTTTATTAGCCTCATACTGTGCACATGTACCATTAACAATTACAACCAAGAGTGGATTTTTTTTCAAATTTTATTCATCTATGGCCTCCATATCTGATATTGTGTTGTGTTCTTGGACACTTTACTCTCACAGTGCCTCTCTCCACCCAGGTGTATAAATGGGTACTGGCGAATTTAATGCTGGGGGGTAACCCTGCGATGGACTACAATTGTAGCATCCCATCCAGGGGGGAGTAGAGATACTCTCAGTCGCTTAATGCTACAGAAACCGGGATAAGCTCCGGCCTAATGGGCCACTTGGCTCGTATGCAGACT
>JAHPZR010020392.1:10000-52500 GCA_019787425.1 Platygyra sinensis | reverse complement strand
TCGTATGACTCATATGGAGACTACGAGGACCAAGTGAGGGATTATTATAACCCACTGTATCAAAGATCTGTTACTAAAGAAAAGCCAAGCAGAGATGCCAAACCAGCAAACTTTATAGATCTCAAAATGCCTGGCGTTCATCCGGAGAAGGTATGCAAGCTTTTCTATTTTTATTGTGTTTGAAAGCTTTTGGTTCTTGGTGTTCGGTAGCATCATGTAGAGATGGGAGGTAAAGATTTTAAAAGCATTTAATTAAAGTCACTTTGAAAATATTTTCGATTTGACTTGTGCCAAGTAACATGAGTTTTCTTAGTTTTGTTCATGTTTTAACAACTGTTATTGAGCATAATTTATGCAATGATTATCATGCTATAATTGGTTTGTACATTTACATATTTTATGGAACTTTCACCATTTATTTTCAAAGTAAGATTTTCAAGCATGTTTAGTAGAGTTAAGGTTGGTGGTCGCAGTATTAAAAATCACATCTGCAACAATTTATTGATATTTTTGTGTGGACCTTTTGTATTCGTAATTAATTTTTTTGGCAAAGGATGTCCTGGATATACATGAATAACTCAGCATTACGTTCCTCACTGATGCATGTTTTGAAAAAATCTTTAATTCAAGTTGTAAATTTGCCACTGAAGGAAGCTTTGTCCAAATTTAATTTAATTTGACTGTCAATTCAAGGAAATGTTTTCTTATAAGTAGTAATATTGCAGTTATTGATATAACTATCATAGCTATATTATTTAATTTCAAGTAAGAAAACATAACAAATATATCTGAATGAATGAGCAAATATAGTGGAACCTCTGTTTTTAAAGCTGCTACATGTAAAGAGGATCTCAGAAAGCTGAGTTTAACCAGGTGTCCAGATTAAGCAGGTGCCATCCAGCAGAGTTAAACTGTCTGAATAAATGAATGAATGATAGTGAAAGAAAAAGAAAGAATGAGATCATAGAATGGCAATGTTGACAAAATTTTTGCACATGTGCAAAACCTTTTTTAAGCAATATTTTTATAGTCTCAACTGATGAATTGTTTTTATGGTTTAAACCATATGAATGTGAGTGCAAATAAAGATTTAGAATAAGAGTGATATTTACTTTTACATGAGAATGACTCTATAACTTGACTGATGCTTATGAATCCCTTCAATTCTCGCTTAGACTGTGGAGATAATTATTTATGGAAGTTTTCTTTAAATTACTCACAGATACCCCCTGCATTGCCCCCCACCTAAAAAAAATCTTTCTAAGCGTGGTAAATTCATTCTAGGATCTCTGCCCTTTTGAAGAAGATTTCATTGATTGCACAAAAATGGTTGTGTAAACCATGTTGTGTGTCTTAGCATTCGATTATGTTATCAGCTTCCTGTATTCTAAATTTGGTAGAAGTCGGAAGAAATTCTATTTTTGAGAATTCTTTTCTTTTTTTGGTTCTGTTTAGTCTTAAAATCACTGCTCATGACAAAAGTAATCATGATTTGTTGTGAGTCATTCTATTTTTGAGTGGTATTTATTGTCTTTGAATTAATACTTTGTCATTTGTGTTCTATACATAGAGGAGAATCCTTCTTGTCACAGATGCCAAGCATTCTGATATTTATGCTGAAAAATAAAACGAGCACACTCTCTATATCAATGTTTAATTAACGCCCTAATTATTCATTCATTGTGGTAAGGAGGTTTTTGTTTATTGACCAATCCAAGCGGGCATTACCATTAGCCATTAGCCAAAATTTAGTAAACCAAATATTACTGTCTTACAGCATGACTTATACCTTTGTACAGCTGTGGATCTTCATCACAAGCAAGCCTATATTGGTAGGGTTTATATTAATTGGTGGCATATTGATACATATTTAACAATTAGACGACGAGCCCGAGTTTTCTACGAGCAGATAGTCAACGAGGCGCAGCCGAGTTGACTATTGCTCGTAGAAAACGAGGGCGAGTAGTCTAATTGTTTTAGTGTAAATTTACCGTAGTCTCAATGCATAAAAAGAAAAAAAATGTCACGTAACTCGAAGAAAAGAACTGTTTTATTATGACATTACATCAGGTTCGAATGTGATGCGCAATGTGCACTGATGCATAACTGTTGACTATCAGCAGATAGAAAACGGTAATATAACCAATCAAATTCACGGATTCACAATAGACTACGGTAAATTTATACGAAATTTAAAGATAAAACAACAACAACATGATATTATACAGTATGTAAGGAGAACTCGGAAAAAAATCCGAATCCCAGATGGGAATTGAACCCTTGACCCTCTGTGATCTAGTTGGTAAACCATTGAGCTACTGGAGACTCTATGGTGAGCAAGGGGATTTTTTTTCCGAGTTCTCCTTACACATAATACAGTGTATCATGATATTGATACATGCATGGAAAACTGATTTCAAAATTTTAAATACATTTATAATTAGGTACTAACTAATTTAGAAATTATTAGCAGCCGGGCTCAAATGTTACTTAAGTGCAGTCTTGTCAATTTAATTATTGTCTTACAGGGATGGTTTCTTATTTATATGCTGTCACAACTCTTGCATAATCAATTGCATAATTTGCGAGTGTAAAAACATTTTGACCATCATAACTTTGTATCATTCTCAACAGCTGGATTTGAACCTCGTGCTGAAATGCATACAGCGCATCATATGTTACTGTTTGGATGCCCAGAAGTGGCTTTGGCTAACAATGAAAAATTTTGGTATTTTTGTAAATTATATAATTATGTATAGTACAAAGATGCATAACAATAATGTATGCATAAATGCATTAAATTAAATTGGTTTCCATAAGCTTTGCTTTCAAGGAAGATTTTTTATTTACTAGGTACCGTAATTAAATACAGAGAAACAGAGACTTTGTAGCCTTCAACTTAAGTAAATAAATTATTGACGAATTTTGAAAGCAGCACATCTGTAACTAACGTTTATTCCATAAAGTTATTGTTGCATCACTTTGCAAAACAAAAATGATGATTGTACTACTTGCAGACTTTTCATAGTCTTACTTTCATGGGGTCCACGTTAAATAAAGTATGTATGGGTGTATGTATGTATGTATGATGGGTGATAATTCCACCTGGAAATCCCTGCATTTCCTCGTCAGAGTACTTTTGAATTAATTGATGTTATACTAATTCTGGCTTTTACCGTTAACCTTTTTCTTTCCTTTCTGAAAACTTTTTTATAGTGCAAATATTGTTTTTGCCAATGTTCACAGTTATTTTATAAAAGCAATAGAATACTCTTTGGATAGGTTTACTGGTGCAATAAACCACCTAGGATGTTGGGAGAACACTCAAAAAGTTTAGCTTGTAAATCACAAGTTGTTAGGTGAGTGACTTACAAATTAAGTGTTTCTCTTGCTTTCCCAACTTCCTGAATGGTTTATTGTATCAGTAAACTCCTAGAAGGAGTGGTCTAAATAACATTCTGGCTATATAGTGGGGGCAGTCAATGAGAAGTCACATGTAAATAAGACACTTTCCTATGTAGTTTAAATCTGGTTCAAAATATTATTGTAAAAATTCACAAAAGATAGGTAGACCTACATTATTTTTTGT
Organism: Platygyra sinensis; assembly: GCA_019787425.1. Classification (NCBI taxonomy): domain Eukaryota; kingdom Metazoa; phylum Cnidaria; class Anthozoa; order Scleractinia; family Merulinidae; genus Platygyra; species Platygyra sinensis. Next base: position 48,911 of record JAHPZR010020392.1, on the reverse strand, counting down.
TTTGAATGGCCCTACTAGTCCCAGATCTTAATGCCCCACAGTTTCCGACCCAACCAAAAGTGGAATTTTACATTTTCAGAGGACTAAAACACAGTGAAAAACAACAATATCCAATTTATGTTCTTTTTGAATGGATTCTATTTTGATTATTTATGATTTCATGTAGAAGCCATCAAGCAAACATAAACATGTCTGTCATATATACACTTTTAGGAATTGTGGGGACATGGGATCAGGTGTGTGCCATGGAGATGGAGAGAAGATATTGTATGTGTGGGGAAGAAATGCTCCAAAATTGAAGTTACCTCCTGGTAAGTCAGTTCCTTTTGAGTTTACTACCAAACAGACTTTTATATGTAAAATATACACCCCTCCCCCTTCTAGATATATAGGTTCTCCAGTCATAAACTCTCCAAAAACCCCTCTATAAAGTTATGCAAGTCCAGGGTTTATGACTGAAAAGTTGTGGTATTGACAGTGATAATTGTCTCAGAAACATAATTTTTACATGCTTTAATTTATATGACTAAGACATTGGTAATGTTCACTCTTTATTGCCGTGCATTAGTTCATTTAATATTTTCGCTGTGAACAGCCTATGAATTATCTTGCTTTATGCTGTATTTAGATGTAGCCTTTAAAGTGGGTGGTGATTCTGGTGTGAATTATATTGTACTTCAAGTTCACTACAAAAAGGTTGATCATTTCTTAGGTGAGTTGATTATTTCCTTCAATGGAGCTTTTGCATATTCTTGTCACTTGCCGACCTTGCCAGTCATTAAAAGTGGTCACCAGAAAGTGGATACCTGGAAATCATAAAAGGGGGATGAAATTTAGAAGTCAAAACAATTTAAATCTTTATAGTTGTCAATGCACTTAGCTGCACCTGGTCAGTTCTCAGACATATACCACTTAAGGATATTTGCACTCAAATGTTCTCATGAACAGTTTTTTTTTTTTTAAAAAAAAGCTAATTGCCTTGCGTGCAATTAAGATCTACTAATTTGCCAATGGGTGCTCACCATGAGATGATGGTTGCAAACATCCTTAAACTGAAGAAAAAAGTATTTCAAATAAGCATTAAAAAGGATAAACATTAACAAGCATGGCTGAGGAATTTAACTAGGGTCTACTGAGACACAACTCCAGCTTAGTAGTCACAGTGGGACTTGAACTTGTTACATGTACCTCCTGGATTTCCAGCACCCTAACCATTTGGCTACACTGTCTCCTTGGAGCCAGTGCCTATTTTCAGACTACCGATTTTGAGACTGTTGAGTTTGTTCCAGATAGTTGGATGCAACCAACAACTTTTTCTCCTCATCAAACCTTCTTAACTTTTAAGGTGGCTTAAAACAGTTTCCAGCACTTTCCAAGGTGCAGATTTTGATGGGTCATTATTACCACTCTTTATCAGTTGATGGTACAATCATCATGGTATCAAAAAACTGCCCAATCATTGGTGAACACATTGGTATTATTTTTGTGACACAAAAGATTACCATAGCAACACTATAGCCTGCTAAAAACACCCTTAATTTAAGCTTTAAGAGCTTATATTTCAAAAACGGCACAGTGAAATTTTTTCTTAGTATGGAATTTTGATAAGCAGGATAAGATGCAACTTTTGGCGAAGTTTGAAAAAATTCTGTACATTGGGTTCAGTGCCACCTTAAATTTTCGAAAATTTAAGGTGGCTCTGAAACCCATGTACAGAATTTGCAAAATAATATATAAATCCAAGCTTTAGGTTTGAACATTCATGCTCTTAGTCTCATTGTTGGCAATCTCAATAATTATGTTTTTCAAAGAAAATGTTGCTGTGAGATAAGTGGCTCGTCAGTGTATGTGTTAGGTATCCCTTAAACACTCAGTTTGTTTACCTCCTTACAGCCAATCCCACCCTGAGAGATTACTCTGGAGTGGACTTGCACACTACATCAGTACAGTAAGCTTTGTACAGACATGCTCTGATATGTTTAATGATCACTAGCATTGTCATTATAAGAGTGTTTAAGACTCGTGAGAGTAAGTACACTTCAAGGATAAAAGTAAATAATTATAATGTTACCTGAATAAGTTTAGGGACAGTCAACAAAGGTGTTTTACACAGATTTGGCTAAAATGTGCATGTTCCCTGAATAATCTGAACAATATAAAACAAAATTTAAGAAACCTAATAAGAAGACACAATCACTTTAAGACATGACATTTAAATGGTATTAGTATAAATTTACCATAACTCTAAATTTACCGCATCATTGCACATCGCGCATCACATTTGAACCTGATGTAACATAATAAAGCAGTTTTTTTCTTCGCGTTACTTGACATTTTTTTCTTTTTATGCAATGCGACTACGGTAAATTTAAATACTAAAACAATTAGACTACTCTTCCTCGTTTTCTACGAGCGATAATCAACTCGGCTGCGCCTCGTTGACTATCTGCTCGTAGAAAACTCGGGCTCATAGTCCATAGGCTCATAGTAATTGTTAAACAGACTACAAAGTATGTGGCAGCTCTTATTATGTTATTAGTATTTTAATTATGAACCCTCTTCTCCTATAAAGGCACTACCCTCCCTATATACCCCCGTTGCCCCTTCATTCTTTCCTTCTCTTCTTTTGTACATTATAGTAAATGCAACAAATTCAATGAAGTTAAAGTTAAAGCTACTGGTATATAACAGTCGTATTTCTTTTTCTCTCAACTATCACAGACCTAGTCGTTTGGCAGCAATATTTCTTTTAGCATCTGGGGGAGAAATTCCAGAACACAAGAGAGGTTAATGGATATCATTTGATTTATGATATTTGTCAAAATTTGTCAATTTATGTTCATTCAAGACCTTTACAGGAAATTACTGCCCAAATGACAGACAAAACTTACTAGTAACTTTAGCTGTAAAGTATTTAACATAGAATGATAATAATTTATATCCTACATTAGTTTTACTTTGTTTTTAGCTAAACTGACCAAATATTAATTTTAATGTTCAATGATTCAATGTGAAACGCTATCTTACTGTTTAACAATGCTTTATTTTTAGTTTTAAGAGTACTTCTTCACAAGATTCCTTTGGTTATGTTTGTACAGTATTTGTCTGTCTGTCTTTCTGCCAGTCAGTTGGTCAGTTAGTCAGTCAGTCAGTCAGTCAGTCAGTCAGTCAGTCAGTCAGTCAGTCAGTCAGTCAGTCAGTCAGTCAGTCAGTCAGTCAGTAAATCAATCGAGGTAGATCACAGTAACTGAAGTGTACAGCCAAATGCACCAGCATATACAAATTGATGGAATTACCACTTTGGAACAAATGGCTAGTAAATCAATCGATTCTTACATCAGCATGTCCCAGTAAATCCAGTAATGTACAGGTAAGAGTCTTTCTAATTGGATCACCCATCTTCTGTCCTGCGCCTGCGATCACACCCCGTAAGGCCTGCAACAGCGTCTCTCTACAACAAACAGAAATAGAAACAATTCAAACTTCGGAGATGTTGTGCACTTAGACTGTTAAATCTACTGAATGGATTGGACTTATGTTGGTTAAAAAAAATGGCGTAGCTGTATTTTTTCAAGAAAACCATATTATACGTGAGATGTGGAGTGGCAAAGACATAAGTGGCATCACCCGGTGAAAAAATGCACAATCAAACACCTGGCTGATGACAACACAAAGTCATTTGTAACTATTGATCGATTAGCCCGCATAAGGTAGCTATTCCGCGGACCAGTCCAACTGTAAAATGAAGGTTTTAATAGAAAATAAAAATGATGATGATGATGATGATGATGATGATGATGAGGAAGTCTTTCTAACCTTATGTTGTTGTCTTCAGTGTTCTTGACTCCATTGTGCAGTTCCGTAAACAAAGGATCCACCCGAGTGTGAAGTTTAATCAGCTTCTGAAGCGCCTTGGCCGCGCACATGCGCACTTCTCGGTTGGGATCGTTTAGCGCCTTGATAAAAGTTGTTTGAAGTTGAGGAAGGAAAGGTTTTAACATGGCGCCAACCTGTCATGCAAGACAAAGGTAATGGTGAGAAAATAAACCACTTTAACAACAAAAAGCTCAAATGGGGTGTACAAACCTTGCCTAACAATAACCCCAGTGTCTGCAGTACCGCTACTTTGACGTTCCATGTGAAACGGTCTCCAAGGATACGAATCAGGGGCCCGGTGATGTTCACCACAAAAGGTCTCAGAGCTGCAGCACTTGTAAGGCTAATGACCTCTCCCAGCCCCTTGGCAGCTTGCTCTTTTAACTCGGGTGTTCCATTGAGAATTCCTTCTCGAAATATCGGCAGAATAGGAGCGATACCCTACAGAATATTAATAAAACATGATATAAAAACAATGAATACCACGTACTCTCAAGAGACATACAGAGTAATGTCAGAAACACACATAAGATACACTACTGAGAGAGCTGCAACAGAACAAAACTCCACTTGCTTGCACTTTCTACGACAAGAAATAACGAGTTACTTTCACCATGCTAAAGCAAGTCTAAGCTTTTAAATTGAGAGTCTACTCCATTTGCTATGTTCGCCTTGCGAACCAACTATTTAGGTGGCATATTGGTGACGTTAGTAGATGTTATCGTAAAGAGAAATCAGATTGTCCTCACTAATCTAATTCATCACTAATGAATTAAAAGAACAAATCAGCTATACCTTTTTAGGAAGGCAAAATCCTGGCAGATCTCCATCCTTGACATCATCTGAGACATATCTGACAGCTTGCCGCAAGTGGCTTATGTACTGCAACTGTTCAGCGGCGTTTAAACGCTACAACGAATGTCAACAAATGCAGATTTACTGTATTATCATACATTGAACTCTCTAACTCTTTTCCGATTGGCTGAAAGCGTACAGTGAATGTTCGACATCAGCGCCCGTGACGTCATAACTGCAGATTATAAAGTAATCATGTCAAGGGCACTCCAGGTGTCGGGTAATCATGTCACTTTCGTGCGCTTTGTGTTACTTCCCGTCAGTGAAGAAGCAAAAACATTACTTCCATGTGTTTTTTGTTCAATGTATCATAGGACAATTATTAGATTCGGTTTTTGTCTCGGTAGGGATTATCAACCTCAGCCCTCGGCTTGCTGATAACCCTTAGCTCAACCTTGATTATTCTGGGTATCACAAAAAACCTCATCCAATAATTGTTTATTAACATGTACAATAAAGCTCAACTACAGAGACATGCTTTGTGCTGTTAAAAGCAAATCCAGTGTCCTGACAAGATGCGAACCCAACACTTCTTTTAACAACACCTCTGAATTTGAAGAGACTGGTTGCAAAGTTGTTACCTTGGTTACAGAATTCAAAGCGTTCCAGCTCATGTCCACCACCAGTTCATCAGAATCATTCATCAAGTGAATAATACCACGAAACAGGGCCGGGATGAACTGGGAATAGTCTGCATTAGTCTCCTGACAGAAGGTGTGCAACAGAGACACTGAGGCCTAGTGAAGGAAACAAAACATCCGTGATGCTCACAATTATTAACTTTATGGAAATATTTCAACTTCAAAAATTCCCACAGCTTCCTGCTTAGTTCCTTGCCCCCAGGGGGGGGGGGGGGGGGGGGAATAGGGCTTGACTTTTTTCCGTTATCTCCTTCCGCGAAAAACATATCAGGAACAATTTGTCGTGTTTTTTTGTGTCATCAATTCAACATAGCTCAAGCAACAAACAGTAATCTCACCCTTCTCATGCCAGGCACTGGATCTTTAGAGGCTGCCATGAGTTCATCCATAATGGTCCTGATCCCCGCATCATCTTCAACAGACAATACTAAACTAGACGCTCCTTCCAGTTCCTAGCAAAAACAAACATAAAACATACTTCACAACAAACCGCTTTGCCAATTACGAAAACAGGAACTTTCTGAAAACAGTTTTCGCTATAAAATGTGAAGACTGCTGAGTAGGAACTGGACAAGTCACGATTCAATTTCCAAGCAAGACCATGTGAAAAGGTCTAATTAATGTAATTAATACGATTTTTGGAGCGCGATTCATGCCTTTTGTTAAGACCATTCGGATTAAGTTTGAATAGTTTGTGTCATCCAATAGGCCTCTCTGGTAAGCAGTAATTGGTCTAAGTGGAATGGAGTTTGGAAGAATATATTTGCTCAATGATGATAAAACTCATTTGAGAAATGTCAAGTTTGAATTATTAAAATGCAACGCCAATTCACATGTTCTTCCACTTTCGGCAGGCTTTACGCTTCAAGCATGAGATCATGTGTTAATGATTAGTAATAGTAATTGGACTGAGTGGAGTACAATTCAGGAAGTAATCGTGCGAGTAATTTCAAAATCGGACGAGGCGAAGCGCAAGGCCAATTTGAAATTACGAGCACGATTACTCCCTGAATTGTACGACACGAGGTCCAATTACTAATTAATCGTATCTATAACCAATTTCGGAATTAAAAATGTCTTCTAAGAACTTCTTTTGAGCGAAAACGTCTGTAGCGCTTTTCCTAAGTTTTGAAAACTGTAGAAAACACTGCGAAAGAAGCCATCAAAGCGCGCGTAATTGACGTGAGAATCAAGTGGGTATCCAATTACAAAAGTTCAAATCGGACACCTGTAATTGGACACCCACGTGATCACGCGCTGATTACGTGACAAATAGGAGCCCGGGGAACCAATCACGATCGAGAATTTTGTTATAGATACGATTAGTGACTTAAGGACGTTCGCGCCCATTGCTACTGCGCATCTCTAGTGCGCACGCTATTCATTGGTCACGAGCATGCCACGTCATTTTCAAGCGCGCGCACGGAGTCGAAAACTCAACAAAATATAGAGCTGATGACCTTTACGTTAACTTTGTGTGCGAATATTTTTGTTGGATGCTCGGTGACCCCCAATTTTTTTTCGGCAGATCACTTCCTTTTCTGATTCTTTCCATTATACTAAAAAACAAAAAAAATCTGTACGTGGGAAGTTTTAATTATTTCTCATACACTATTCAAATAGGGTCGAATTGGTATGTGGATACAGGTGTGCGTAACTTAAAAGTTGTATTTTTTAAGGCTAATTCTAGCTGATTTAATGACATGTGTAGCAAAGATCTATCAAATAGGCCTATATATGCTGTGTTAAACACACATAACTAAGATATGATTCTTCAAATTAACTTTATGCCGATAGTAATGAATCTGGGCAAAATCGCCTCGAATGACTGGAATCCTAGAAATGCTATGGTCTGCGATACGCCTTATCTTCAAAACGAGTTCGGTGACCCCCGATTTTTTTTACGTTTTTAATCTAAACTTATCATTTTCTTCCTGCAGACAAAGTTTAAAAAAAGTCTGTGCGTGGGAAGTTTTTGGGCGCGAACGTCCTTAAGTGTCATTGTCAGAGAAAACCGGGCAGAACCAAAAGATCGAGGTCGGCCGTTTACCTTATCTTTTCACAGTATAAAAGCTATCCGAAAAGATTAACAACCATGATGTTTGCCGAGGTAGGCGTTCGTTTTCCTTCGAGATATCACCACATCATGATTTTGGCCTCTCAAGCGGTCTAAAATGGCCGAAATTTTGGGAAATTCTAGGTGAACCTAAAATATACCTCGTACATATTCCAGAAACTCCTTATTTTCGTGTGATGATATTTGGCCCGTTATTAGTTGACTGAGGTATATTTGAAGTTTAATTGTACGGTTGTCACGAGGGTGCCAAATGTCATCGCCGAATCGTTAAGGAGCGTGACCTAAATTTTAGCCATTTTCAGCGAGTCGTTTTTTTCAAAAGTACGCCAGTTTATTTCCACAAAAAGACTATCAGAAAATCGTCTTTTTGTGGAAATAAACTGCCGCACTTTTGAAAAACGACTCGCTGAAAATGGCTAAAATTTAGGCCACGCTCCTTAACGATTCGGCGATGATATTTGGCACCTCGTGACAACCGTACAATTAAAGTGAAAAACTTCAAATATACCTCAGTCAACTAATAACGGGCCAAATATTATCACACGAAAATAAGAGTTTCTGGAATATGTACGAAGTATATTTTAGGCTCACCTAGAATTTCCCGAAATTTCGGCCATTTTAGACTGCTTGGGAAGCCAAAATCATGATGTGGTGATATCTCAAAGAAAAAAGAATGCCTACCTCGGCAAATACCATGGTTGTTAATCTTTTCAGATAGCTTTTATACTGTGAAAAGATGAAGGTAAACGGCCGACCTCGATCTTTGGTTCTGCCCGGTTTTCTCTGACAATGACACTTAATAGCAGCAGAAACAAGAGTGATTTGATGATTGACTGACCTCTTTCTCGTGGTCCGTGCCAAAACAGCCTTGTATCGCCTTCAACATTGCTGGTAGGATCTTACTTAGATGACGGGTCAGAGAATCACCTGCTACTGCAGACAATATGGCCAGCGCACGGGTGTTGACAGGTGGAGTGATGAGCTGAAAAACAAAAGCCACCTACTGAGTATGCGCTCGGTTTCTACCAAAAACCTGAACATGAAATCAATTAGGGCAATGCAGCATCACTAAGAATAAAATGTTTTTGTGTGGACTAACCTGAGGTACAAGGAATGGTAACACTACTCTACTCTTCACAGCCATTACTTGACGGAGGCCATCAAGTGCATACTCGGACAGGGACGGCTCATCCTGAAAGACATCCACACAGCTCCATGAGAATAAGTTCATTACTGAGCACCGTGCGCCGAGCAAGGTGCTTAACACATCACGTATTTGTTAAAACAGCAGGAAATCAACTTTGATCGTTTGAAACGGACTGATTGTACACGAGAGTAGCAACAAGCCAAGAAACAGACAAATTACCATTTTCTTAAGCAGGTCTGGCAAAATGTCATCCAAAGCTTTAGTTCCGATGGTGTTATGAAGCTGATCAAATGTCTTGGCAGCAGCTACTCGAACTTCAGGTAGTGGATCAATCAATGCTCGACGAACAGTGGGCACGAGTGAATCTACATACTGCACAACCTACAGTGATAAAAATCAACATCAATAAACCTCAGTCAAGTCAAACCTGCATACGAGCTAAATGGCCCAACAGGGCGGAGCTCACACCCGAGTATTCACTCTACTCCCCTTTGGATTGGATGCTGGTGCATTCATTTGTCTTCCCAGCATTAAATTTACCAGTACCCATTTATACACCAGGACCGCGTTGTTGAAAAGCCGATTAACGTTAACCCAGTTACCAGCAGCATTATTTTTTTTTGTTTAAAAATGTTTTTCACCTTAAACGTTTGGTGTAATTTTAGATTACTACGGCTTAAAATGCAGGGCAAACAATTCCACACAATAACAGTACCTGACCTCTGTGTTCCAGGTCTCGGGGAAGTTCTGTGTGCGCTGGGTACTAGCAAACTTGAGAAGCTGATGCCGGAAGTGATCTCCACAACAGAGCGTACTGAGCTTGCGCCGCACGTGAGGGAAGGATACCTTATGTTATACATCTATCTACCGTCCACATTCAAAGATGACTTCATTCCATTTGTAGGACCTGTCATACCTTCAGTACTTAAGGTTAGCCGGGCTTTCTTTACTTTTAATCTTCAAAACTAAAGTTGGAAATCTGTGTAGTCTTGACAAGTGGCGTTGTTTTGCTTATTTCCAAGGGTCTCGCGGATGAGTCTGAATACGTTCGAGACACGTCACTCAAGGCTGGACAGCGCATTGTGAACTTGTACGCTGACACCGCCATTGAATTGTTCCTGCCTCAGTTAGAGAAAGGATTGTTTGATGATAATTGGAGAATAAGACACAGTTCTGTTCAGTTACTGGGCGATCTGTTGTACAAGATATCTGGTGTGACTGGGAAAATGACCACTGAAGGACAAGAAGACGATAACTTTGGGACTAGTCAGTCCAATCAGGTGACAATTACATCACACATGTTGGTCCGTCATGTCTTGCATGATGAATAGGGATTTTCTGACAATTGAATAATGTACTAGATGTTGTAAGTCATCCCAGTTTTCATTGTATCGAATTGTGACCATTGTTAGCAAGTCTAGATGAACTAGGAATTCATTGATTTCTTTGGCGTTTGTGGAAGATCCTGATTAATCGGATAGATGTGAAAACATTTGTAGCATTTTGGTTATATTTAAGTCTTCTGATGTCTTTCAAAAAGTACTTGTCAGTCGTAATGAAACTGAAAAAGCCTCTTCATGCCCAGCACCAGTAAATATCAAGCTCATAACTGTACTATGTTCCCGTGTCCTTTATTGAGACAGGCCATTATTCAATCCCTTGGTTCTGAGCGTCGTAATCGTGTTCTAGCTGGGCTGTACATGGGCCGTTCTGATGTTTCCCTGATGGTGCGCCAAGCGGCCTTGCACGTGTGGAAGGTTGTGGTCCCTAACACACCACGCATCCTGAGAGAGATCCTGCCTACTCTGTTCTCTCTTTTGTTGGGATGTTTAGCGAGCACTAGCTTTGACAAGAGACAAGTAAGTTCTTTTGTTGTTAGCTATTGGTATTCAAACTCAATACTGTTTGGGCTGTCAGCTTTCATGATAAAAGTATATACTGAAAAAGTTCTCAGCTAGAAAATCGTTCCATGCAACTGTCTTGTACCGTGAGTTAAGCCTGTGTTTGTGATATATGATGCTTGGTAACGTGATATTCGTGAAGATAAGCTGGCAGCTTTCAGAATGCTTGTGCTCTAAGCAATAAAAAATAATAACGTTGATGGCATTTTTAGGTGGCAGCTCGTACACTTGGTGACCTCGTTCGTAAACTGGGCGAGAGAGTACTACCTGAGATCATACCAATCTTGGAGCGAGGCCTGGACAGTGAAAAGAGTGATGAAAGGCAAGGTGTTTGTATTGGACTCAGCGAGATTGTCTCTTCAACTAGCAAGGAACAGGTAAAACATGATTAATAATCTTGTATTTAAACTTAACTAGGAATGTTGCCTTTTACGATAACTCTATCTCCAGTTTCCCTGTTTCTATCTTCTTGTTTCCCGTCCCTCAAATATGGCCGTGCCTAGTTGGGAGGCGTGGTAGCCTCGGTTAAGACTTGTTTCCATATCTCAAAGTGCCCTCTCCCTATTCACTTACACTTACAATAATAATAATAATAATAATAATAATAATAATAATAACTTTATTAACGTGTCAAGTAAAATAGCAGTTTCCCACTAAGTAAGGACACCTATCTACAATGTTAAAAACTATAGTACCCCTATATTCCCTATACTAGCAGTAATCAAAGATTAGGAGTGCGTTCTGTGACGCCTGTGATAATAGTTCTCTGTTGCTGAAATCATTATCTCTATGTGAAAAGCTGAAGTTTTGCGAACAGATGTGACATACTGGCAAAACCCACTATTATTGTGGATTATTTGATTTCTTTGCTCTACGGTTAGCAAGCGACATCCCATCTACTCAAATTTCAGGTGAACTCCGGGGGTGAACTACGATATGACAACCTTTCATGACACGTTGCGTGACGGCTCTAGTTTCAGTAAACTCACAAGTATCATGGAACACTAACCTTTCAAATTCATCTTAAACATTCACAAGAAACTGAGTTCGGAACATCTATGAATTTACATTCGTTTGAATTGTCGAAAAAATGAGCATTCCCGTATATTTTTTCTTCAGGTTCACAAAAATCTCAGATTACAAAGTCACGCCAAACTTACGCTTAGCTAATTTCTTTAAAACCCTGACTTCGAAGCGATATATCTCTTCAACGTGAATAGCTACCACACATCGGCTCCAGTAAAATCTGTTCGTTAACAATCCAGCTTTATCGTGTTAAAATTTCAACGAAATCGAACAAAACCAGAGTTAATTACATGTGTATTTTTTTCTCTGACCCCACTTGACCTTGCCGACACAAGAAATTACAAAGCATAACACGAGCTGACGTTTCGGTAAAAAAAAAAAAACTGAAAATGTAGCCTGAAAGCTGCAATTTGAATGGGAACATCATTTTCGAACTTTTCTTAGTTGATGTAGACGAAAAAATGACCTTGACGGGCTACAGAAGACAACAAAACCAAAAACAGAGCGAGACAATGATAATTTATTCAAATAACTCACCGCATGGCGAACATCACGTACAAGGTGAAAAAGCTTTCTTCTGGATATTTCAGCCTTCGTTCACAGCAGATTCTCAACGAAGAAAAACAACACCCAACACAAACGTTCAAACAACAGGCAGAAAAGAGCACATGTACAGGCATGACGATCGATGTACAGGACAACGAGGCCCAACGCTACACGTGTTATTTTCACTTGCACGCGTATATGAGGCCCAAAGCCCCTGAAAAAACTTAGAGGGGCGGCCAAATTGCAGAAAAAAATCTCGATTTCTCACGCCTGCAAACCAAATTAGGATGCGTTCTCGTTCCTCGAGAACGCAATAATTCCCTCTATAATCCCACCCACAAACCTAAGAATATTTACAATATTAAGAATAACAAAGAGTACAGTTAATACAATTATTAGGTAAAATATGTTTAGCAAGGTCTGCCCTCCTGATTATTCTTTTAACTCATCTTGTTTTTCTTTCTTTTGTTCCTTTAATTTAATATCGTATTTAAGGTATATTGTTGTAACCTAGTAATTAACATTTTAACCACGGACTGTGTGTTGCTCCGCCCACCGCGATTAACCTTTGCTTTTGTGGGCGGAGACTGACTGTACTTCTTAAATATACAGTGGAAATAAATAAAATTGAATTGATTGATTGATTTATAGGGTTAGGGTGTTCGGTATAGTACCTAAATCAAATGGTGAATCTGTAGCGAATCCTCGGTGGTCTAGTGGCTAGGAGAGAAGACTACAAATCTGGTACTCCGGATTCGAATCTCCCTCGTCACATCGAAAAATTTTTTTCCTTTATGAAGAGACTTGCACTTAGAGAACATTTAAATTAATTTGTTGAGCAGAAACTAAGTCTCTGTGTCAAGAAACTTAGAAATTTCATAACGACTTTATAATTCCTAGAGTTAACACAACGGGTTATGGTAAGCATTCGGTTAGATACATAGGACCGGTGCTATGGTCTAAGATTGATAGGAAATTCAGAGAACTAAAAACGTTAGATGAGTTTAAAAGAATAATCAGGAGGGCAGACCTTGCTAAACATATTTTACCTAATAATTGTATTAACTGTACTCTTTGTTATTCTTAATATTGTAAATATTCTTAGGTTTGTGGGTGGGATTATAGAGGGAATTATTGCGTTCTCGAGGAACGAGAACGCATCCTAATTTGGTTTGCAGGCGTGAGAAATCGAGATTTTTTTCTGCAATTTGGCCGCCCCTCTAAGTTTTTTCAGGGGCTTTGGGCCTCATATACGCGTGCAAGTGAAAATAACACGTGTAGCGTTGGGCCTCGTTGTCCTGTACATCGATCGTCATGCCTGTACATGTGCTCTTTTCTGCCTGTTGTTTGAACGTTTGTGTTGGGTGTTGTTTTTCTTCGTTGAGAATCTGCTGTGAACGAAGGCTGAAATATCCAGAAGAAAGCTTTTTCACCTTGTACGTGATGTTCGCCATGCGGTGAGTTATTTGAATAAATTATCATTGTCTCGCTCTGTTTTTGGTTTTGTTGTCTTCTGTAGCCCGTCAAGGTCATTTTTTCGTCTACATCAACTAAGAAAAGTTCGAAAATGATGTTCCCATTCAAATTGCAGCTTTCAGGCTACATTTTCAGTTTTTTTTTTTTTTACCGAAACGTCAGCTCGTGTTATGCTTTGTAATTTCTTGTGTCGGCAAGGTCAAGTGGGGTCAGAGAAAAAAATACACATGTAATTAACTCTGGTTTTGTTCGATTTCGTTGAAATTTTAACACGATAAAGCTGGATTGTTAACGAACAGATTTTACTGGAGCCGATGTGTGGTAGCTATTCACGTTGAAGAGATATATCGCTTCGAAGTCAGGGTTTTAAAGAAATTAGCTAAGCGTAAGTTTGGCGTGACTTTGTAATCTGAGATTTTTGTGAACCTGAAGAAAAAATATACGGGAATGCTCATTTTTTCGACAATTCAAACGAATGTAAATTCATAGATGTTCCGAACTCAGTTTCTTGTGAATGTTTAAGATGAATTTGAAAGGTTAGTGTTCCATGATACTTGTGAGTTTACTGAAACTAGAGCCGTCACGCAACGTGTCATGAAAGGTTGTCATATCGTAGTTCACCCCCGGAGTTCACCTGAAATTTGAGTAGATGGGATGTCGCTTGCTAACCGTAGAGCAAAGAAATCAAATAATCCACAATAATAGTGGGTTTTGCCAGTATGTCACATCTGTTCGCAAAACTTCAGCTTTTCACATAGAGATAATGATTTCAGCAACAGAGAACTATTATCACAGGCGTCACAGAACGCACTCCTAATCTTTGATTACTGCTAGTATAGGGAATATAGGGGTACTATAGTTTTTAACATTGTAGATAGGTGTCCTTACTTAGTGGGAAACTGCTATTTTACTTGACACGTTAATAAAGTTATTATTATTATTATTATTATTATTATTATTATTATTGTAAGTGTAAGTGAATAGGGAGAGGGCACTTTGAGATATGGAAACAAGTCTTAACCGAGGCTACCACGCCTCCCAACTAGGCACGGCCATATTTGAGGGACGGGAAACAAGAAGATAGAAACAGGGAAACTGGAGATAGAGTTATCGTAAAAGGCAACATTCCTAGTTAAGTTTAAATACAAGATTATTAATCATGTTTTACCTGTTCCTTGCTAGTTGAAGAGACAATCTCGCTGAGTCCAATACAAACACCTTGCCTTTCATCACTCTTTTCACTGTCCAGGCCTCGCTCCAAGATTGGTATGATCTCAGGTAGTACTCTCTCGCCCAGTTTACGAACGAGGTCACCAAGTGTACGAGCTGCCACCTAAAAATGCCATCAACGTTATTATTTTTTATTGCTTAGAGCACAAGCATTCTGAAAGCTGCCAGCTTATCTTCACGAATATCACGTTACCAAGCATCATATATCACAAACACAGGCTTAACTCACGGTACAAGACAGTTGCATGGAACGATTTTCTAGCTGAGAACTTTTTCAGTATATACTTTTATCATGAAAGCTGACAGCCCAAACAGTATTGAGTTTGAATACCAATAGCTAACAACAAAAGAACTTACTTGTCTCTTGTCAAAGCTAGTGCTCGCTAAACATCCCAACAAAAGAGAGAACAGAGTAGGCAGGATCTCTCTCAGGATGCGTGGTGTGTTAGGGACCACAACCTTCCACACGTGCAAGGCCGCTTGGCGCACCATCAGGGAAACATCAGAACGGCCCATGTACAGCCCAGCTAGAACACGATTACGACGCTCAGAACCAAGGGATTGAATAATGGCCTGTCTCAATAAAGGACACGGGAACATAGTACAGTTATGAGCTTGATATTTACTGGTGCTGGGCATGAAGAGGCTTTTTCAGTTTCATTACGACTGACAAGTACTTTTTGAAAGACATCAGAAGACTTAAATATAACCAAAATGCTACAAATGTTTTCACATCTATCCGATTAATCAGGATCTTCCACAAACGCCAAAGAAATCAATGAATTCCTAGTTCATCTAGACTTGCTAACAATGGTCACAATTCGATACAATGAAAACTGGGATGACTTACAACATCTAGTACATTATTCAATTGTCAGAAAATCCCTATTCATCATGCAAGACATGACGGACCAACATGTGTGATGTAATTGTCACCTGATTGGACTGACTAGTCCCAAAGTTATCGTCTTCTTGTCCTTCAGTGGTCATTTTCCCAGTCACACCAGATATCTTGTACAACAGATCGCCCAGTAACTGAACAGAACTGTGTCTTATTCTCCAATTATCATCAAACAATCCTTTCTCTAACTGAGGCAGGAACAATTCAATGGCGGTGTCAGCGTACAAGTTCACAATGCGCTGTCCAGCCTTGAGTGACGTGTCTCGAACGTATTCAGACTCATCCGCGAGACCCTTGGAAATAAGCAAAACAACGCCACTTGTCAAGACTACACAGATTTCCAACTTTAGTTTTGAAGATTAAAAGTAAAGAAAGCCCGGCTAACCTTAAGTACTGAAGGTATGACAGGTCCTACAAATGGAATGAAGTCATCTTTGAATGTGGACGGTAGATAGATGTATAACATAAGGTATCCTTCCCTCACGTGCGGCGCAAGCTCAGTACGCTCTGTTGTGGAGATCACTTCCGGCATCAGCTTCTCAAGTTTGCTAGTACCCAGCGCACACAGAACTTCCCCGAGACCTGGAACACAGAGGTCAGGTACTGTTATTTGTGTGGAATTGCAACATCCCACGGCAGACATGAGATTTGGACAACGCAACTTATCCTTAACCAGCTTGAGCTCCTAGTTAAGTCAAGAGATATGGTATGTCCCTCTTGCAGAGAAATAACTGGTTAGTTGCAGAAACGTCTTTCGATCTCGTACCAAAACTGCGTGTAACGCTGGAAGGGCTGCAATCGACGTGAGAAGTAGACTCTGTTCTCATTGGTGCTACTAGTGCTGAACTAAAATTCTACAAGACATGTTGATTTCCTGCCGGCTTTTTACACAGCAAGTTTTAAATTGTTTGGTTAAGGTAACAGTTACAGTTACACCTACAAATCAATATAATTATTGCTGAAGTGTGACGAGCCATACCTTGAGCAGCTCCTGATCTATCTACACTACTGTTTTCTGACGTCAGAGTCTCCATCAGCCAAGGTAACAGATCCTCAAAACTCTCCTCACCCATACCGCGGACCATGGCACCGAGGGCGCGGGAAGAAACTGCACGCACCTAACGGACGAATATGGCAAGGTTAAGACAAGTGGCTTGAGTAATAAACAAACTAAATTTCCAATAGTTACAACCTCTGGCACAGGATCAAGTAAAGCCTGTTTCAATCCTGGAACAACTGCTCCCAAATAAGGAG
Source organism: Platygyra sinensis (assembly GCA_019787425.1). Classification (NCBI taxonomy): domain Eukaryota; kingdom Metazoa; phylum Cnidaria; class Anthozoa; order Scleractinia; family Merulinidae; genus Platygyra; species Platygyra sinensis. The sequence continues at coordinate 31,981 of JAHPZR010020392.1, read as the reverse complement.
AAAGATCCTGAAAAAAATGGGAAAAAAATGGAAAAAAAATTACCAGGTAGCTACAAACCAACATCTAAAAAAACCAACACATTATGCATTCCATAAATATCGCATAAGGAAGTGTTATATCTGACCCATTTTGGCGGGAAAACACCGTTTCCTAAAACTTGTGGAATACTGCCAAATATGTGAGCAGTTTTTTTTAAGTCTTCTGACTGGCTCATTCAATGACATGGAAAAATACATGTTATCCATCTTAGGTTCTAGCTTACCTTTTTGTCCGTTAGAGAGTACATATTGCCTATAATTTGAGCCGCCATTTTCTTGGTTTCTGTCGAACGTTCGCTGAGCGCGCGTTGCAGGACGGGCATGATTAGAGCGAGTGAAGGAGCATCAATAAAGTGAACAAAAGAGGTTTGTAAAAGAACTTGTAAACATGGAGCAGTCTTAGTAGAGGGATCCATCAGGGCTTCAAGGAGCACAGACGAAATGGCTGCAGATAAAGAACAAATAGGTTCAGATAAAAGAATGAACAGTGCGGGACTCGCAGCTGACTGAATACAACGCGATAATCACTAAGACACACACATGAGCAATTGCTACTACACAGTTACTTGTACATTTAAGACGTCACCATGGACAGAAATGAAACGGGAAAGTTTCTGCACCCTAGATCTGTCCGTAGCGTAAAATTAAAATTCAAAATTCAGAGGAAAAACAGCACACTACCACTTGAATATTTTGAAATTTAATGGTGACTTACTTCATTGTATTCTACAAAGAGACAACTTACGGCAAGGATATATGAATAAGAACCAATGATCTCGGGTTTATGAAAAAAGGACACAAAGTAACGGAATGCATTTTACCTAAAATCTCTGGATTCCTGATGACAGAGCCAATTTGTTTCAGGGCCTGGGCACCAGCGTTCTGTACTTTCATGTGAGAGTCTGTGAGAACTTCACACAAGCGAGGCACAATACTGGGAAGACATGATGATAACTGCTTTGGAGCACAAAATGCCATGGCACCAAGTAGTTCAACACTGCCTGAAAACAAACAAATTAACATCAGGTCAAACTGGAGTCAAAGCAATAAGTTCTTCTTCAGAAAATTCAAATTTCTATGAGCTTAATTTGTCGTAAAGAATAAGAAACAGTGATTGATCAAGTGCTAAGAAAACCTTTCGACTCTCACACAATCCATACATACCAGTCTTAGTTCTCCAAGAATCTTCTTCCAGCGCGGCTAACAATGATGGTAAAACAAGCTTGACTCCATGAGCACTGAGATTCTTCATTACTGCACGAGCGGTGTCATCAGTGGCCTGAAAACAACGATATAGTCTGGAATTCTCCTTATTGATCACCCTACATTTCTTTCTGCGTTTTTTTCGGAGAGATTGGTGCTACATCACGCTAATTATAACAAGAGGAACTAATGACTTTGTTTGAGATTAGTCATCGATCAGCTCACCTCTCTGACGTATTGGTTTCCATCACCGAAGCAGAGCAGCAGGTTGGGAAGAACGTGTACCACATACGGTTCAAATAAACGACCCAACATGGAACAGAGCATCTCATAAGCAAACAGTGCTCCTACAAAACAGAATTATTCATCACAAATGGATTAGACGATCTCTCAATACTGTAACAACACGCACAAATAAAGCAAGAAAGTAAAACCCTCTCACTCCCCTCCCGTCAAGGAGGGGGAGGGGGAGGGAAGGGGTCCATATACGCATGACAAGTCTTGACAAGAACAGTTACTGATCCTGGAACAATATGTCGACTCTTTCCGACAGCGACACCAACTTACGAGAAACATGATAATTGCAAAGACTTTTAGAAAGGCTAAACAATGCAGTACATTTGCAAGTGTTACAATGGTTTGCCTTACCCTCCCTGTGTCGGTAGTTCTTTTTGTCTTGTATAGCTTCCTGTAGAGTGGACATGATATTCAGTTGTTTAAGATATAAAATTCCCAAACCCTTCACCAGTCCTGCCAGTCCATATGCTGCACCCTTCCTCTCACCGTACACAGTGGACTCAAGGAGCTGAAATGAAAACAACCAGGTCAATAAATGACACAAACCTGCTGGACGTATGTAAACAGGAGTCTGGCATATCAACACATTTAGAGTATGCTTTGAAGGAGCACAGAGAAAGAGGGCTGGTGACTAGAAATGCAAGGAGTTGTGCAAAGCAGGGGTAACTTGGATTTGTCTGTGGTTTAGGCACGAGAAGCGGTATGTTGGGGGATGGAGGGTTAATGAACAATCTCCTCTTTGAGATGCGCCTGCAGGGAATCATGGTAGTTGTGTTCATCAGCTTGGTCTGGTTGTTTGTTTTGGTTAATATAACTACCATGATTCCTGATAGACGCATCTCACAGAGGGAATCAGCCATTGCCTTGCTCCTTACACGACATCTCTGACTTGTGAGCTAACCAACCTAACATTAAGAACACTGAACGTCCAGAACGTCCAGAGATGCTGCTGTTCAATCAATGATGAGGTTGAAAGAGATGTAATGGGAATTTTATTCCTATACTCGGCTGTTTGTGGGGGTGGTTCCCGCTTCCAGGGTTGCCATGGTCCCCGCTAACCTTTTAGGCACCAGTTCCCAAGCTCATCTATTTGTGACGAGTTTAATCGAACATGTAAGACACTCAGTACATAGGTAAAGGATTAGTTTTGTCACCATCCTGAAATTCTAGGTATGTATGAACAAACATACCTGGTTCAAGAGATTCTTCACCATTTCTGGAGCTTCTGATTTGATTGCTGGTACAAGAGGAGGAAGGCAATTCGCTACAGCTTCTTGAACCTGTTCAAAGTGTGCAGTAAATCCTCTATAAGATTTCCATTCTAACATCTTATCATGATATTATTTTACCTAATTGTATTTTTGTTGATAGTAATTCAGTTTTTTTGTGTGTGCTAACACAAGTCAAGGAGTCATCTTTATTTTCATTCCTATTTTACTAATAACTGACCCAACTACAGTTTAAAACACAACACAACATGAATGAGCGAGCAATGGAGAGGTTATTGTGGCACTAGTTAACTTGCCTGCTGTGATGGTGTTGACAGAGCGTTCAAGAGTTTTCCAACGATTGGTCTGACCTTAAAGAAGCAAAAGAAGAACACGTTTTCAATCGCTATTTAGTCAGTAAAACTAAACTGAACTTAAACCAATCCTGTTCAAAATATAAACCAATCTTCACAGCGATCAAAGGAGAAGATAGCGATAAATGAATAGTTTTATATGACGAACTCTACCTTTGGGTCATCCTTGTCCAAATGCCGCGCTAAACAACCCATTAAAATAATCACTGATTGACGTATTGTGTCATGCGCAGAAGTGTCGGGAGCCATGTCCAAGAATTGCTCAAACACTGGTAAAAGAAGAACTATGTTTGCCTGTGAAACAAATGACAAGACAATTACAAAATGGAGTACCGTGACCAATTTAAAAAATACAAGTTTTTTTAGTGTTCCCTCCTAGTGAAAACAATGAAAAATACCCGGCATTATAAATATGCATTCTTTTTAAATTCAACCTATATTAAATTTGATTATGAGCTTGAGACTTTAATCGCGTGATAGTTATCTACTAATTATTCAAAACCTTGTCTAAATCCTCTTAGCAGATACGTAGAAAACACAAAGAATCGGCAGTCAGTTTGTAAACAAGCGTTAAGCGCTACGCTAGCCACTATCTACACCACAATAGATAGTGAGTCATGATAGAACGCCAGTAGATTTATAATAGTGTACGATAATCTAAAAAAATGTACCAAACAAACCTTTCCATGGTCGTTCACTGCCTTAAGTGCCGCATTCAACATGTGTTTCCTGACTTCTAGATTGTGATCTCCGAGACCAGTTGGCACAAAAAAGACAAACAATGAGGGGACCTGAAGAACAAGAGGTAAAACGACTTATTACTAACATTGAGTAAACAGGTACCTTTTCGCGTAAACAAGTATTTGCACTATGCTGACTTGTTTTCTTGAATGTCACCCAAAGAGAGTAAAATGAACAGTTTTTCTGTCTAGTAAGTGGGTTGTCTGATCATCCACATGTATCTATCGAGGGTCATACTTAGTTTGAATTATAATACAATTCACTTGCAGTGGCCATTTTACTTTGTGTTTCACCATCACGAAATTTACCTCCTCTTCAGATAGAGTGGGTGACAACTCTCCTAGAGCCAGTGCTATCCCACACCTCGCACACCATGGGTCAGATATGTCACTTGGCACAACTCGTCCTAGCTTATCCACTACTGGTGGAGGAAGCTGAAAACAAAAATGTGGTTGATAAGAATATCTCTATAATCAGGACTTTAAGTGGCGTGTAACCTGGGTCCAGTACATATAGTTAAACGGTAACGTTATCAACTGAATAAATCGCTATCCAGTGGGTAAGTGTTGATAAAACAAACACACTATTCCTGGATAGTGATTTATCTTGTGAGCAGCATTATCAATCCTTGGTAAAACCAGGACGAGGTCTTCAACTGACTGCAGTAATTGCACTCTTGAATGAAGGGAAGAAAATACAGAAACAAGGACGAAATCTGTTGCTATTAACAGAACTTATATTAATTGATATTTGTCCCATAGCCAGAATAACCAGCTCTTTAGCTTCCAAATAGCAGGTTAATTCAAATCTCAACCTTGTGGAGACCACAAGCTGTAGCGAGTGTTTTCACTGCAAAGTTTTGAAAGTTTTATCCATAGTTTATGGCGGAAAAATATTGAGACAGTATAACCAATCCATGTGCAAACCTTGAGTTTGACATCATACAGATCGACTAACTGCTGTAAAATGGACGGTGCAACATCCGGGTGTTCAGTAACAGCTGCTGCAAGTGCTGGGGCAGCGGCCTTTCTCATAACTTCTACATCATGTACAACGTCCTCCAAGAGTGCACTGCATAATGGTTCAGGAACACTGTAACCTACTTCCTCCCATAACCTAAAATGAATCAACAATCAGTTGGCACTGTCCAAAAAAATACATTAGGTCTTTGTAATGCTTTCATTTTAAATGATAAAGGATACATATCTAATGAATACCTCTCTCCCACTTTAGCATTTTCTTCATCAACATCAAACTTTGCCACCCACAGTCGTCTAATAAGCTTGGCAGTCTGTGCTGTCGCATGCTCCTCTGCAGAAAGCAGATCTGTAATGACCAGAAGCCCTTGCAGCGCTGCAAATCTAAGAGAAGCTGCGGGAGACTCCAGGGCCTTTAGCAAAACCGAAATCTCAGCTGGTAGTGCTGTGGCACAACCGTCTCCACCACTGGACGCTTTGCACAGTTCAACGAGGCTAAGAGATGCAATTTGCTGGAAAGAGAATGGCCACATAAAAGTGAAATAGTGAAAATTAGAGAGGAATTAAACAAACACAAACAATGTACCTGCAGTCTTGAGCCCTTGATAGTGTCTGCACTTGTGGAAATAATTTCAGCTAACAAGGACAGCATCTCTTGTCTTGGCAACAAACTAGGGTCAGTCTGCAAAAGGAAAAACCAAACCACCTTCATTTCCAACTACCTTCATTTCTAACTACAGTCCATATAGCAACTCACAGCCAGGTGATGGCATGCAACATGTTTGATTTTCAATGAAAACTGATTATTATTATAAGTCATTCTGCCTATGTGAATGGAAATCCCTCATGTGACCATGGATTATATCAATTTGAGGCTACTTGTGAGTGGGACGCAATACGAGATCGTAACATGTCGCTGGACACAAAACGTCCAATGAGAAAAACAAACAAATTCTTCATTTGTACACGACTCAACTCATTCACCTCTTTCTGCCCCTGCTCCTCATCTTCATCATCAATGGCTCGTAGTTTGCAGTGTTCAGCAACAACTTGAAGAACTTCCTGTCTGAGATCTTCATCTCCCTTGACAGCTTTACCACCTTCTCTTAGCACGCATCTCAGCAGAGGAAAGCAGAAGGCAAATGCTGGAGCAGACATCAACTCAGTCAAGGATTCTGACGAAGTTGTACCAAGAACATTCACAGGTACTGTCTGGGAGTGGATGATGGAAATGACTCGCTTGGTCGCTAATAACAGATCTTCTTCACACCATCCTGGCTCAATGCAGCACATGGGTTTTAAAAGTCTTAGTGTTACATATCCAACAAGCTCAGCTGTTAGAAAAAAAAACAGGATACATAAAGCAGGGTCTGGAAGGGTATTTTCGGATCCGGGATTAGACCAAAATACAGTTCGGGATCGGGAAAACGACAAATATCTTGATGTGATCCGGGATTTGACTGCTCCCCAGGAAGCGGGGCTCGCCAAAATTTGGACATTTGATGCGGGTATTTCTCTGGGAAAGAAAAACGGGATTTATAATAATAATAATAATAATAATAATTTATACAGCGCTAACTCCGCTAATTGACCAAAGCGCTTTACAATTCATAATATTAAAATAATTAAAAAGATCCCACATAAAATATAAAATATGAATAAATTAAAAAAAAAGAAAAAAAAAACCTATTTACAGTCTATTTGGGAAGAAACTGTGCGGGATGCGGGATTCTCGTGAAAAAGGAGCGGGAATGCGGGATCAGGACCCCCACCCCCCTTCCAGACCTTCATAAAGCACTTGGATTAACAGATGAACAGAGTCAAAACTCAAACTTTGGAGTAATTCAAGTCTTTATAGACAAACTTACCAAGTCGTTTTTGTTCCTTGAATGCACTTTTACCAAGTTTTAGAAATACTGGCATCATAACAGGGGCTATCAGGGGGGACTGCAGTAATGGAAGCAGGGTGGGTAGGATGGTAGGTATGTAAAAACGTATAGCTTGCGGGTTTGATGTTATAGCTGTCTCCAGTAATGACCCTACTTGGACAATTTCACTGTGAAGCTAAAAACAACAGTCAAGTAAGGCTTTTGTTTCATTGAAAGTCTATTACATTACAGTATATCTACTGGGGTTGCTCAAACAACCCACCCGTTTACTTCAGTTAGTTAGGTTTATAAGTGAGTCCCACATCCTGTAACATATCCATGTTCCTGACAAAACATGGACATAGAACAATCTGCAAACACATTTGAAGGTCATAGATTTTCATATCGAGAAGCCAACATGTGAAAAACGAGACAATGTGTCAGTCATTAAAAGCTACAGGCTTACTTAGCTATTCAGAAATGCAGTGCACTATGAGACATGTCTTAAACTTTTGACTCCCAAAAGTTTATTTCTGATGGATTTTTCCCAATGCCAGCAAAAGACCACTGTGCAAGCAGAGTCGCCAAATTATTTTCTTCTTCTTACCTCTTTTAATCTGTCCCTGATTTCTGCTTCCTTCATCAACTGTGCTTCAAAAATTTCTTTTTCCTTTTGGCTCATCTTGTCTTTTTCTGACAATTTTCCTTCAGCTAGCTTCTTCTTTTTCAATGACTGTGAAAATAAGGCATTTTCATTAGTTAGTCAAGTTCACTTTATCCTTTCGCATTGTTTAAACATAAGGACAATGCCCTTTTTGATTGTTTTGCTGTTGCTCTTTTTCAGGTACCAGCTTGTTTTTCTACATATTATAATGTAACAGGTTCTGGTATTGTAAACAACTAGACAGAGGCTAGTCAAAGACAAGTGTTAGAGAAAGTTCACAGGGGTGTGGACAGGGATGGGGTAGTTGTGGTGGCTTCATTTTTAACATTTAAAGAAGGATGAGTTCACAATAATGAGACATGGAAATAGGTTAAATGTAACCTTTCTTCAATCAATCTTCCCCTACTCTTCCACTACATTGCCTTTTTATTGCATTCTGCAGATGCAATTATATTCACAACACACCTCGCGTAATTCCATTTCCCAGATTTGGTCTTCATAGGAATATGCGTTGGACTCTTTCTTCATATTCTTACGTTTCCCTGCTTCTGCTTCCCTGACACTGAGAGAAACAAAAACATTTTTTACTAGTTACGACAGCAATGGAGGCCTATTAAGATACTAGCTTTCTTTTAGCTACTCCAAATTCAAGGTTAAATAAAGTACATGTATGCATGTAAATGTGTGTATGTATTTGTAGCAATTCACCAGGGCATCACCTGACAGAAACAATTTTATTTCCAATATGAAATTGACGTTTAAGTTTAGAAATAGCTATCATAAACACTTCAAAGCTTGTCGCATCATCATAATATACAAGATATACCCTGTGTCATGCCTAAGGAGGATGTCTAAACGAAGAGTGACTGTATTGAGCAGTTTTACATGTGCCTTCTAAACTATGTTCCATTATAGCAAGACAACTTCATGCGTCAGGCTAGCAGATTTCATTTATTTTCATTGTTCCTGGCCCACCTCGATTAGCTTTAGCTACCTGCGGTGCCAGGTCTGTCAGTACTGTATTATGTGCAGAAATGTAATAAAGTTGTCTTGCCTTGTCTTGTCTTGTCTTGTCTTGCGCCAGATATCAAATTTGCCAGCAGCAAACTAACCTTTCTAGAACACTATTGTTGTAGATCTCTCCTTCAGGTGTGTACATGATGGCATATTCCTCAACAGTGACTTGTAAAAATGCTGGTTTGGATAAACAGTTGATACTGTGTTTCATGAGTCTGGGTAGAATAACTTTTGGGGTAAGTTTTGCCATGGTGTGGAGAGCATTCTGTGAAGACTAAAATATGGATACTGATAAGAGATCTAAAAAAAATTATGAGTGATCAATTTCTAATTTCTTACCATAGTGTCACATAACATCAAAGGGACATGTGACATCAAAACCACTAACTAGAACACAGTCAGTAAGAAAACATATCCTAGAAGATGTACTCCTATGACTCAATAGAAACACAAATCAGTACTAGCTGTTCGCATGATGATGGTGTGATAAAAAAACATAAATCACTCTTTTTCTAAAAATTATAACTGACAGAAATAAATGAGTTTGGGAGAACTTGAAAAAGCTCTGGAGACACTTTCCTGTAGCTCATGTTCCCACAGCACTTATTGTTCTCCCAACACACCGTTTTAGCCTGGGATGTGTTTTCCCTTCACAGACCATGTGATAAGCACTAGAGAAGTGTGCCTTCTTGACCCTTTAGTGACTGACCTTAAGGATGGTGCTTACTAAATACAAGGGGTTTTGCACCAAGTTAGGACCACGCGGAAAAAGTACATCTTTGCAGGGGCTATTGGAATCCACAAAGAGGAGTAGGGGTAGCCACGCTTTTTTCTGAGATAATTAGCTTTGAATTCCAACAGAAATGCTGACACCAGCATTTTTCTGAAAAAAGCGAGAAACGATATTTCCTCACAGATTTCCTTAAAATTCGTCTTTATACATGTATACAGAAATGCAAACACATTTAAAAAATCTGTAAGCTACATAGCAAATGGTAACATTAAAATCATTTTTGGTACATTTTTAATAACAAAATCGTTGCAAAAGTGCTTTTAGTGTCTCTGACAGCTTTCCTCTGGTCCAGCTAAAATACAGTCTAAATACCTTTTGCTCACAACCAGAAACTAATCACATGTTGAATAGGCTTGCCGCTTCCATTTTGCAACAAAAAATGTAGGGGTAACTACGCGTTTTTTAAAGTTATTAATCTTTTTTGAAAACTTTCACAGTGCCCGTTACATTTTTCCTGTCACCTCCCCAGTAAGTAAGAAATCTGCGTTTCTGCGTGCGCACTACGCCATCTGCAGTTTACAGTTGGATTTCAGTGTAATTTTCGAAAGATAACAGCTAGGTTTTCAGCTTGAAGATGTTAACAGTTAGTGGTTAGCGATATGCTGCTATTCTGGTCTCCCTGGTTTAAGTACAGGTTCATTAAAATTGACTTGGTCACAGTAGGAAAATTTTTTTGCTTTAATTTTAGTTGTGTGCTTGGTGGCGTAGTTGATTGCGTCAATGTCAACCCCAGCGTGCGTGTGCTTAAACCATGGCTTGCGTGATGCGCAGAACGTGTGCACACTAAAATTGGACCATTCTTTTGTGTTTAACCAATTTTGCCGTGCAATATTTCATTTTGAAGCTAAACAAGTGGTCATCCAAGAATAATTATGTCATTAGTTTACTTTTCATTAATGCTGATTAGTTGATCAGCAGTAATTAATTCCCATTAAAATGCAATGCAACACCATTTTTTTGAAGGAAAATGTCTAATTTAGGTCTTTCTTTGCATTTTACTTAAAACTGTGGAAAAGAAAGTTCAAGTGTAATGCATAATACAACTCCTTTGAAAATTTGAGTAAAATATCTTGAAAATTGACAAAATTATGATTGAAAACGTTCAGATTGGCGAAGACCATGGGCTAATATTGGACCGATATTAAATGGCAAAGCTAAGTAAAATTTCCATTGTTTTAGTGGCCAATACATTATTGTTCCATTTGGAACGATATTTACAAAGTTCGTCACCAGAGGGTTAAAATTATTCATTCATATCTATGCAACAAATTGAAAACTTCAAAGCAAAAAACCTATCATTTAAAGCAAGAGAGCAAGATAAGGGTTTGCAGTGTTTTTCAGTCAACTGATTTCTCTCCAGCATCATACTGTCTGTTCTTGTAATCCTCAAATGTCATACTCCAAAGAGTAGCACCCAGAATAAACAATCTGCGAGAAGAGGTACCATTCAAACAAAAAAGATATTATCCCTTCTCAGGGAACTCTGGATTGACCATGCATGTTTGCAAGCTAAAATTATGTATGAACTTAATTAAGACCTAAGAAACAATGGAAAGCTTACCTGTTGGAATGTATTTCCAGAGACAATCATATCAATGATGGAGTCTTGATGGCGATCAACAAAGCTGTTTATCTCAATCCCCAAGCTGTGTGTAACACTGACCCATAAATTATCCTTCAACGTAACTGCATGGCAAAATGAAAGTCAAAAATTACGGTGGCCCACAAGGGTCACTACATAAAAAAGATCAACCGTATACACCCTATACAAATAAAAAATGTTGCTGAAAAAAAAAAAAAGTTGCCGCAAATAAAAAAAAGTTTCTGCAAATAAAAAAAGTTGCTGCAAATAAAGTAAGTTACTGCAAATAAAAAAAGTTGCTGCAAATAAAACTTCACGCATGACAAGACAAGCAACATGGAAACTAGTACCCAGTATTCCTCTCGTGTTGGGTAGAATGAAAATGGTGGACGACAGATCGGAAAAGCAAATAATCAAGGGGGTCAAAATGATGTTGTTCTAGAATCTTCAAGTTCATACCATAACATTACAATCAGTTTAAGCAGTTTAAAAGGTCGTCTTCGCTCTTACAGTCTTTGGAGGGTCAGGAACAAGGTGGATGAGCAGGAATTGAAAGATATTATCACGTTTGAAGTTTTGGGTGTGTTCCTTTGGGGATGATCTGGATCAGGATCAGTGATCCAAGATCTGTCTGGATCATGGTGCATCAAAGGAAGCGATGAATCCATGGCCAGAGTGGATTCATCGGTTCCTTTGATGCACCATGATCCAGGCAGATCTTGGATAACGCACCCAAAATTTCATGTGTGATATCTTTCACTTCCTGCTCATTCACCGCGTTCCTGACCCTCCGAAGAGTATAAATGCAAAGACGACGATTTAAACTACTTAAACTGATTGTAATGTTATGGTATAAATTTTAAAGTTCTAAAATAACATCATTTTGATCCCCTTGATTATTTGCTTTTCCAATCTGTCGTCCACCATTTTCATTCTACCCAACACAAGAGGAATACTGGGTTCTAGTTTTCATGTCGCTTGTCTTGTCATGCATGAAGTTTTATTTGCAGCAACTTTTTTTATTTGCACCAACTTTTTTTCATTTGCTACAACATCTTTTTTTATTTGCAGCAACATTTTTTATTTGACTGTATAGGGTGTAGTATTTAATATGCGGTTGACCTTTTTTTAGTAGTGACCCTTGTGGGCCACTGTAAAAAAATGTTCAGATAGCCAACATTTTTGGTATCTTGGAGACCTTCCTAAACATGAGATAAACATCAGAAATGAAACTCAAGAAGATAGGAAGAAAAGATGGCCTTACAGACAGCAGGATGGTGTGCATCTACAAAAACTTGTAATGCAATCTTGTCTTTTGTGTCAGCAGACAGGTCTGGATTGCCCTTCACAAGAGACAGGAACAGGCAGCGAAGAGTAGATACAAGTATCCTGTGACTTATGTTAGTTCTTCTGGCTTCATTAGGCAAGTTACCCTGTGGCACATCTCCATTAACAACTGGAATGAGACTGTCTGCAACACAATGCTGAAAAAATACAGGCATTCTTTCAAAATGACATGTACTTAATTATGTCTTCTGAGACTGCACAGGAAGCCACTCAGACAGAAAAATATCACTAAATGTGTTACTATCAGTAAAAGCCTGCGAGATAACACTGCCCATAGCGTTTGCTGCAGAAAACTTATTGCTGTTGTATAGTAGTGGGGCCAAAATACATACAGAGATCATAGAGAAGGGGTGAAAAAAAGGTTACAAACATAACAACTACATGTAAGTTTCGGATGCAACAACATACATCTTCAGACGTGATGGTTACAAAATAATGTTTGTAACCGCAGTTTGTTTTCTCTTTCTCCTTACATTGAAATGGCCGAAAGAACTAGCCTTACATTACAGGGTATTGCAGTGTGGTGTGATGTAAAGCAAAAAGTGACTCCATTTAGAAATATCACCAGGTTACAAGGATTTCCTTGGACATTTTGGAGTCAAACAAAGAGAAAATTACTACTTCTCAGCAATGGTGGTTGATGGGAGATGTGTTATGTAAGAAGTGGTACTATCATAAGGTTGTAAAATTTTTCTAGCCTGAAGTGCAGATGTATTTTGGGCACACAAGTGTACATTTTCATATAATGCCCATCTTGGATTTGGTCACTGTGGAGGACTGGGGTGAGGGAAGATTTGCCAAAGGAGTAGGCATCCTCACCCCACACCCAGCCTGTGCACCAAACCTCTACCTGCCAAGCATCCAACTACAATCCAAGATGGCGGCTTTGAAAACCTGGTTTATCTACATGTAGGGTTCTGCTCCAAAATAATGACTGCACTGAGCGCTAAAAAAATTCAAGCCAAACCCACAAAACAGCTCTTAGGAGTTCTTCTCAAAATTTTCAATGAGCTCCCTCTCCTTATTTATATAGACCTCCCCTCCATGGGAATAGTGTCCTGGAATACTGATACTTAGACAATTACATTTACCTTCTGTTGTGCTAGAAGCTTTGAAAAACTCAGTCAGCATTGAAGACTGCAGGTCAACTGCACTCTCCCCTAAACTGTTAAACAAATGTTGGATGCACCTCTGTGTTCTTTGCCTGACCTTCCAACTTGAATTAGTCAGTAGAAACACCAAAGCTCTGAACCAAGGCCTGAAATTAGGAAAATAACAATTTAGCTCAAAATAATTATAACAAGTAAGAACGCAACAAACTGAAAAAAAAGAGACTGTAATATCATAGAATGGGCTTGGCTTACTGGCTGTTAGATTTGTTTAGTCTCTGTCCATGGCTTATAAAAAGCTTCTCTACGACAGACACCAAAGAGAGAAGAGCTGTTGAGAGAAATATATAAATGTTTATTTTTCCCTTTTTGTAACAAATTAAGACTCTGACAGTGTCTTTTTTCAGCAATTCAAAATATAAACAGAGAACAGGTACCTTCTTCAGATGCCAAATTTAAAAACTTCTCGGAAACAAACAGTTGTTTCTTTGTATCAAGAAGTGTTGTCCAAAATGAACCAAGTTTGGACTCTGCAAGGAAAGTCGTAATTCAGCTGTACAGGTTTGGATAACACAGTCACTGGGCAAAAAAACTCTGTCATTAACGTTCCATAAATTGAATACCCAGACATGCTTAATCTTCTAGAGTTTTTGTAACTCTTCCAGTCAGCAACCATTGTAACTTCCAATCTTTTAAATTTGTTGTGAGAGAATTTCTGTTTCATTTGAAAAAGAACCTTCAAACACCAAGCACATCAACAAGTTCATTTGTACGGCACAAGGTTACCTGCTTGCACGTCAGCCAGTGACAATCTGACCAGAATAGAAGCAGCGAGAAGTCCCTCAGTTAGTATGGCAGCCTGGCTTGGTTGATTACTGGCTTTTTTCAACAGTCTAATAAAATTATAGATCAACAAATCACTTCTGTAATCAGTAACTAAAGTGTAGAGATAAACAACTCCATGAATTCATGCATATAGAGTTACACTCAATCTTACCACATAAATTTTACTTGTATTGCCAAAAGTAATGTATAATGGGTTTTGTTGTGTTTTGTGGTATAATATTTATTAGTATATATACTAAAACAGTGGATAGCATTGAATGCGCGCACTGATTGGCTTGTCAAACTCTGAATATCCTGTGCTACAGTACTGTATTTACCTCTGAGCAACTCGGGAAAAAAATGGTGTCCCAGTTTGCATCCGTGACAGGTAAAGAAATCATCATCGTGTTTAAATAAAGGATTTTACTTACTTAATTCTATTAATCTAAATTAATTTTTTGCGGTGTATATTATCTCACTGTTTTAGTATATACTAAAAACAACTATTCACCTCAGTGTTGGTGGCTAGCATTGGATATTTACCTTGCCACTTCACGGCTTGGTAAATATCCACCGCTAGCCACCTCCACTTCGGTGAATAGTTGTTAATTATTCTTTGAAAAGATTGTTGGTCAAAACTGAATTGTAACACACTCGTAAACTTTAATAAAAGAAGTATTATCACAAATGAATAAGACTGCTCTCTTTTAATTGCCATGAGTGTACATCATAACTGAAGTAACTAAATAGGAGAAATAACTAGTAAGTACATGTATGAAATGAGTAAGAAAGTAAGGAAGTTTAAATTAAGGTAGCCTATTGCTGTAGATATAGTTTATGAGTAATGTACATGTATAATGCACTTTATCTTTTTTCTCAGCTCATGAGCGGGTGGAATTCAACAAATCCTGCAATCTGATTGGTTTCTCTCACATGGACCACAGCAGTGGGCGGAATCCATCAAGTTGATCTATTTCATGATTGAATTAGCGGTGATCGTCAATCTTTTGCCCTTTTTACACTTTCATAGACGATTAATCAACTCAAGTTTATCTCTATTCACCTTTAGATGCAAGGAAAGTTACTGTAAGTAAATTCAAGTGAATTTTTTGAAGTTGTGAGAATTTGTTTGGCTGTTTGTCACTTGGCGCTGTAATGGCGCGTAATCCTGTGTGTCTCTCTGTACAATTTCAAGTAAAACAACTGAGTCAATATCAGTTGAGTTTCACTCTGTAATCCTTGCTGTATTTGAGAGAATTGCTGTGGAGTACACTTACTGAATTTCCTCGCTATCTGCTACTCAATTTACGGTAGAAAAGTCTAATTCAGTTAAGTGATTCGCATTGATCGTCAAAAACTGTTTTTGTTGTAACACTTCAAATTTTGCACGAGATTTTGCACCAGGAAAACAGTTTTGGAGACCTTCACTAGGGAACTAAATGCATTCACCCTTGTCACACGGCGGCCATATTGGATATGACGTATGTACTTTAGGCATGAAGTCGAGGCGATGCGTGTCTAATCTGAGGTTTGCAGCTAATCATGCCAAACAAGGATCATTGTAGTGTGCCCTTGTGCTCAAATAACAGATCAAAAGATAAATTAGGAATTACCTTCCATCGCTTTCCAGTCGACAAATATGCAAAGGAAAGCTGGATTGTAAGAATTCATCGAGATGTTGCCAAAAATTTCCAGGTTAGTGATTGTGGTTTACGACTTCAATCTAGCAAGCTATATCTGAAATCAATTTGATCAGGTTTACAAAGTAATTTAATCGACTAGAATTATGTGTAGAGCCGAGCTGCTCTTCTGCTACGTTCCGTATGTACTTTTATTGCCCGTAATAAAACGTTACAATCGTTCTTTAGATTTCGAGAAGCATAAAGGTTTGCTCGGAACATTTCTAACATCGGTAGATTTTCGAACGACCTTCGCTGGGAAACGTGCATAATTTAACGAAAGGTTCATTTTTTTCTGTATTTCGCTAGACAGTGCCTTCTCCAAACAATCAACAAATGCAGAAGGGACTGAATCTTTCCTGAAGTTTCCCAGAGACGGTCGTTCGAAAGTCTGATGGTTTAAAATGTTCCGAGCAAACCTTTGTGCTTCTCGAAATCTAAAGAACAATTGTAACGTTATTGCGGGCAATAAAAGTACCTAAGGAACGTAGTAAAATAGCAGCTCGGTTCTACACATAATTCTAGTCTATCAAATTACTTTGTAAACCTGAACAAATTGATTTCAGATAAAGTTTACTTAGCTAGAAGTCGTAAACCACAATCACTAACCTGGAGGTTTTTGCCAACATCTCGACGAATTCTTACAATCCAGCTTTCCTTCGCATATTTGTCGACTGGAAAGCGATGGAAGGTAATTCCTAATTTATCTTTTGATCTGTTATTTGAGCACAAGGGCACACTACAATGATCCTTGTTTGGCATGATTAGCTGCAAACCTGAGATGAGACACGCATCGCCTCGACTTCATGACTAAAGCACATACGTCATATCCAATATGGCCGCCGTGTGACAAGGGTGAATTAACATAAAGTTGTTCGAAATAAATCTGTTCTTTAATACATCTTTCTTCAAATAGTATTTGATTTACTCTCTCGTTCACTCGTTAGATTTTTTGCAAATGGTCAGTTGTAGATGGGCGCGCAAGCTGAATCAGTGGCAAAGTTACGTAAACAAACCCACTTGTAAGCCAGTTTACAGCAAGAAGAGAAAGATAAAAATGTTATTGGCTGGCTTAGGGTTGGTCCATTTAGGGAAAAACTGTGACCTTGGGCTTGAAAATGCTGCCCTCAGCCTGCAGCCTCAGACAGCATTTTCAAGACCTCAGTCACAGTTTTTCCCTATACGGACCTCCCAGCCAGCCAATAACATATATGTCTTAATGTCATAAAAAGGAAAAAAAACTAATTAAAATGAACAAATCGGAGAAAAGAAAAACTATTACAAATTTCTACCTGCAATAGTTGTGTTAAAATATCCATTCCTTGGAGAAGAGTGTTACCTAAACAATTCACAGTCATATTAAACATTTGAACAAATTAGACAGACTAAAAACAATGACAGTAAAATCTCTCGAGGATCTTGCCAACATAACAGTTCAAAATGTTGTAGGAGAAACTCTATGCTGAATTACTATTGTAAATGTGACAACTGCCTCCCAGAGTGGAGGTTGGGTGCTTGAGACATCCAGGAGATTCCACTATTGTCAGCCAGCTAACAGATGGAGACAACTCCATGGCTGACAAATGCTGGCAAGCCAGCTATGAGCCCACAAGAAGAAAGGAGAAAAACAAGCACTCAAAACACATTGCTAACACATGAAGAAAGGACATGGAGCAACAGGGGAGGGGAAAACAGCCTATGAGAAAGAGTCCCCATGCTTAAAATGCAACAAGCACTCAAGGAAATGCTGTCCAATGCAAAAAACTGCTACAGTGCCCTGTGGTCCAAAAAACACATGGAATCTTGTTACATGTGCAGATATAAATGCTGTAAAGGCAAGTTTTGTGGTTCTTGTGGTTACATATGCATTAAACTCTGTTAAACTGCATTTTTAAATTGCTTAAAAAGGATTATCACCTTGAAAGGCACCAGTCATGCACTGCAAGTATCCACTCCTAACTGCTGATGTCAAGTTCTTGTTGGCCATTCCTTTCTATAAAGAGTACAACCTTGGACTATCATAAATGCAATATAATTCACTTATCTATCAATTTGTCAACGAACAAATCAAAGGATTCTATCCTGCTTGAGCTTATTAACAAAATTATATCTTACCTTAAATACATCCACCAGCACCTTAGGAACTTGAGTTGAAAAGTGTGTACACCAGTGACTCAACACTAACAAGCCTTGGACAAGAGCTCCTTCATGCACTATTAAATGATACAACAAACCTCAATCAACACCAGCTATGTAGGTCTGCAATGCACATGTGTTTCTAATCAGTTCAACTTTTACTTGTGATTGTATAGTTAGAATTATCAAACCTTCTTGCTGTATATATTTCACCATTTTCTCTGTAACAAGTTCACTGAGTCTCTGCACAGATGTACTTCCACTGACTGAGTGGTGTTCTAAACTTCTGATCCCTGTAAATATTTAAAAAAAACATCAGCTTGAAAAAACCTCTTGGCCCCACCACAAAATCTCAACATTTACTTGTCAAAAATGTGTAGAAATAAAAAAAGGAGATTTTATATTTTGATCTTTACAAACCTTGAAGTACACCAACTCTATCATTCCACTGTGTCAGTTTGCCTTCAGAACCTGAACCATGAGAATATAACAGTTACATTTACCTTACGAAATATGCACCATAATAGCATCACTGCCAATAAAATTTCAGCACACTGTGTCATACCATTAAGAACAGCAAACAAGAAGTTAATGAGTTCCTCCAATGCCCCTGGATCACTACACTGATGTGCAAGGTTTTTAAGGATTAATGTAGCTGCCTGTCTGTGTAGATCTTCTTTGGCACGTAACTGACCTAAACATTCAGTGACAGTTACCTGACTTGAAATGAGTCGTGCAATACTCAGTTGTTTCAAATGAAACAACTGAGTGTTGCTTTAACACTTAAGAATCAGGTAAAGCATTAAGTGAACTTTCTAGCATCAAAAAACTAAAAACTTCTAAAATTGCAATTCAAAATGGAAATTGCAAACAGTCATATATGTAATTCCCTGTGAAAGGTACAGGAAATGAAGGAGTGACAGTTTCCCTCTCTTCTCCACAATCATTGTAATTTTTGAAGATACCTCTGAAGGATCGTAAGGAATCTGTTACTAAAACCAAAATGCTTAAAATATGAACAAAAAATGTAATTTATGTAAATGGAATCCCTTTATAGTATTTATTTTCTTCTTGACAATCTTGGTCTGAACTCACCAACAACATTCTTGCAGATATCCAAGGCATACTTGGATAAATCAATTGAAACTGAAGAAATCAAATATGCAGCACCTGAAAAAGGAAATCATAATGGCCATAGCATGATCATGATGTGATTCATGATAAGAGCAGTGCATGACAAGTGAAAAGCATACAAGACATTAGTTCGTATTGTGTGATCGTCCGGGTGAGTGTAGTTCTGAAAAGAACTGTTGTTGGTGACTGACGTTTCGACAACCTGAGCGGAAGTCATCTTCAGAGTCAAGTGAATAGTGTTTGTCAGTCGATGTTGTTATAAGTCTGGTCAGTTGAAAACGATTGGTCAGTGATGCCATGATGTTATTGGCTGAAAGACTCGTGTAAAGTTTGTAATCAGTCATTGGTCAGTTTCGATCCGTCTTTTGTTAGTTAAATTTTATTGTTAGTCAAAATTAAGTCGGTCTGTTAGAAGTCCGGTTGTCGGTTTCGTTTTCGTCGCGGATAAGTCGTTTGTAAGGCGCCGGTAGTTGCTGATATCTGTTAAGAGGTGTTTGTTCTAAGTTAGTGTACCAGCTTTCCAGAGTCAGTCGTTGAAAATAGTTAGTACTGCAGGTTAAGCATTGGGCAGAGTCCCACTCAATGTTGTGGTTTGTCAGTTGATGATGCACAGCAATGTGATTGTTGACATCACCATTTCTCGTCGCTCGTTTGTGTTCAGTCAGTCTTGTGTTAAGGTTTCTGCCAGTCTCACCAATGTAGGAAGCCTCGCAGTCAGAGCATTTGATCTTGTAAACTGCTCCCTGTCTGTTGTTAGGTTCGTCTCGGTCTTTAACGTTAGTCAGTAAGTGTCGTAACGTGGTTGTAGGTTTGTGGGCTACACGGATGTTGTAGGGCTGTAAGATCCGTGAGATGGTCTCAGAAGTGCCCTTAATGCAAGGTATAGTCACTGTAGTAACATGTGTCGGGTTCTGGTTCGTTGCGTCGGCTTCAGTAGGTCGGTAAATGTTTCGTCTAATAAAGTCAGCGTTGTAGTTGTTTTTAATAAAAACACGTTCAAGGTATTTATTCACGTCACGTAAGCTGTCCGGTGTATCACAAACTAGTTGCGCTCGTCTCGTTAAAGTCTTTATAGTCGTGGCTTTGTGTGAAGTCGGGTTATAGGATGATTCGTTAAGTAATCTGTCGGTATGCGTCGGTTTTCTGTACACTGTCGTTCGTAGTTCGTTGTTGTCGCGGCTTACCAAACAGTCTAGAAAAGGAAGTTTTCCATTTTTTTTCGATTTCGACCAGACTTATAACAACATTGACTGACAAACACTATTCCCTTGACTCTGAAGATGACTTCCGCTCAGGTTGTCGAAACGTCAGTCACCAACAACAGTTCTTTCAGAACTACACTCACCCGGACGATCACACAATACGAACTACTGATACTCCTGGGTTCAAACCATTTACTATGTTAAAACATAGAGTACCGCTCAGAATTAAGAGAAAACTTAACCCGTTCGCTCCCAGCTGTTTTTACGTTTTTGGAGTGATTTTCCACCTATAAATGATCCATAGCATTTCGTGACTCTTTGTTTGAAGCTACCACAGAGAGTGGTGCTGTGGTAAAGCCCTGAAAGCTCAAGGTTTCTGAAAACGTCATTCGGACGTGGCTATTTTTCAACCGTGCAGCTACACGAATGGCCGATTTGGGTTTGTTTGCGATTTTTGCTAAGTTTACAGCCATTTTTTCTCATGGATGACTAACATCCATGAGCATAGTGGGCATTCCAATGGCGATTACCCACTCACTCGATTCTGATTAATTTATTCATTAAAGTTGAATTAAACACTTTTTCGCCAAACACTTCTTAGCGTATGTTTGGCTTGTTTATCAGGGTACTAGAGAGGGGTATATTTTTGTGCAACAAAATGGCGGAACCCGTCACGGAGGTCGAAGAGTCGGTCAAGATGGTTTTTCGTTCGATCTGTATACAGGAATTCCTTCGTGGGTTGAAAATCGCGAAGTTGTTACGCTAACTAAGGAACACTAGCTGCTTCAAGTCGACGTCGCAATCCTAAATGGAAATCTTAAAGGCTACGATAGCTATCGACAGCAGACCGAAGGAGGGATGAAACGCGGAATGCCGTGTCATCTGGAAGCTAAGGTATGGTTGTTGGTTTCTTTAAAAATATGCTATAAGAGCACTTTTGAGTACTAGTAATATAAATTCTTTCGCTCGGAAACTGCTCGATTCCGAAAATAGTTGCACGACAAAGCACATGTTTTTCTAATCGTTCGCCATTTCGTGTCATTGTTGGTTGTTGTTTTTCCGGAGTTGACTTCTTTCTGTTCAGTTGGCAATTTATATTATCGGTGTTATGGATGTCGTTTGGTCTGAAAATGCTGATAAGAAGTCTTTCGTATAGTTGGGAACAAAAGCATTATGGCAACCCTCGACTGGCCGGGGTAATTCTATTGAAGCAAATGAATGTACAAACTGAATAGTTAGTTTTGACTCAGCCAATTCCAAATATGTCATTGGTATCTATCGCTCAAAATCTAAAGTTGCAATTTGAAAGTTAATTGATGCTCTAACTCATCTGAAGTCACAACTTGGTATTTACAGAACTTACAATTCTAACTCTACTGCTTGTGAATCTCAAATATATTGATCTAATGCAGAAAAATACAGAACAAAAGGCTCTAACAAAATATGTTATAACAGACATGGGATCACTCAGTTGATTTACCAATATACTACTGACTACCATACACAGATAGATCATGTTTATACCAATGTCGCACATTGCGTACAATCAGCAAGTACCCTGGAGTCTTAATAATAGTGATCATAAGTCTATTTATATTTCCATGAAAGCTGTTTGAATATTTGTTTACAATTTTCACTGTGTACCACATGAAATCATTTCATATTTAATTTAGCTGAATATGAAACTTTCCATGCCAAATAAACATCTAAATGTATCAGACAGCTATTTGAATCACATAGAGAAAACACTCAAGATTTATTTGTATAAACAAAGAATGCTTTGAAT